>JASANE010000056.1:0-44827 GCA_030248225.1 Trileptium ribeirensis | reverse complement strand
GCGGAACGTCATCACAGCAATAAATGCGCTCCACTATACATCCCTGCGTTAGTTGCGCGACATAGAATGTGCATGCAGCTCGTGGAGTGTTGACTACGCAGTTAAGTTCTGTTTTCTATCATTTCGAGTTACTAGACATACAGTAGTTGTTACATGTTATTCCGTAGTAAAATTGTATTTCGGCATAGGGGTTGGTCTCGTATTATAAGACGGGAGACATCCGTAACTAAATTCAAGAATGTTGACCATTATACTGTGGCCAGGATTAATCTACCCCGTAACGATTTAGTATGGATTTGTTACACAATGCTTTTCCTAAGTTTGCGGTCGTGACTTATAAGCCTATTCTGAGAGGGATCTGTCTGCAGAAACAAAAACAGTGTACCAACAGTACCTTTGTCTGTCATTACTAAGCTTTGAATAAAGATGGTTTTGGGGTTCGTCTAAGTCATATATGTATCATATATAGTAATTATGCAGGGAGTGAAGCAGGTAAAGATCTGTATTCATGTTGGTATATATTTTCCGTGTTCTGTCCTTCTGCCCGTTTTTCTAAATATTTTAATAAAGAATAAATCTCATTGGTTTTTTCATATGATAGCAGCTTATAATCTGGCACATGGCCTCATAATGACTTCATCCGTGTAACCTATCTACGAAGTATGTCAGACAACTTTTAGTTGAGGTACACCTTCCAATCTTATGATATGGAGGGAACATGTTTCCAGCAGGGGGTAACCGGACTTCCGGTTGCGGTTCCGGCAAAGGGTAAAAACCATATCGGAACCGGAATTTCGGTTTAAAAAATTTTGTAAGAAATTTTCCACATTTTTGCTTCATCCGTGGTCCAAACATTATGTAATAATAAGGCATTTTTTTGCTCTGACATATTGATTCGATAAATAAACATTATTTAGCTTCCTCAGTCTCTTTAAAGTTCTAGAAAGGCAATAATGTCATCACATACATTACGTTTAATGTAAAAGTTATTTTTAACAGATTTTAAATCCACTGTACCTGCATTTCTTCCTTCATCTGTTTTACTATATATAGGTTTCGAAGACCCGGTTCCGTATCCGATTTCACTGAACGTTTCCGGTTGCTTTTTCTGGTTCCGGTTATTCCCTGGTTTCCAGGTATCGCAAAATTAAGGGTTCGTATCAAGAAGGTTCGTTTTGACGATATCTACAACTTTGCTGACAACTATGTTTGTTAGGTTCCTAAAATGTGTGTTGGTGTCTCACACCCCGCATGTCTTTTGTTTGAGAGAAATTTTTGTATTTTCGGTTAGAAAGAAAATGGTGAATGTTTTAATTTTTCAACGAGAAGGGCAGAAAGAATTTATCGCTTTCAATTAAATTTTCAGTTCCTTTGATAATTAGGAATTTTCAAATTGTTCATTTTTAGGTTCGTGCTAGATTTTTTCAAAAGATATTTTCAAATTATTATATATAATTTTGTTTCTTTATGGGTTAGGACTAAAAACTATCGAATTTGTATCTCATCAAACAGTGTCATTTCCGTGATACTAAAATACCATAACATCTTTTTGCTCCAAACAGCATCAGTTTAACGCGCCGTTATTGCATTAGTTTATATTTAAGACATTCGAGCGTGTGATTGTGCAAAACATACTCCACGGACTGTCGCCAAGCTTGTCTGATGCTATTGGTTCTGTGCCGCGATGGCGTTTGATTTCAGCTGCTTTTCCACATGTCGTTACCTGTTGCGCGGCTCTGTTACAAAATCGTCGTCGTCAAATGCTTGATTCTAATGACGTATCACTTTTTATCGGACATCTAAGCCCGTCAGAGGTGGGTTGATCTAGTAGTTATGATACAGCTATTTTATTTATGGTATCAATGCGGCAAGGGTCAATGGTTGAGTGGTGGATCCACCCACTCCCGATAATCGAAAGGGTAGAGAATATAGTCACATATCTAGGAGATTCGATGTAATATGGTGATAAATGACATGAACTCAAATAAAAATGAAGTTATCTGTATATAATTAATGTTTGAAAATGTTCTAGTCAAATGTATAAGCATAGTAGTCGATGTGGTCTTGTGGCAGTGCGGCTTTCTTCAATCCATTTTTGCGGTTTGTGATTATTCATCACATCATGTTTAGCACGTTTTTTCATCCTAGTGTTTTAGGCCGAAAGTGGAATCACGTTATTGGACATGAAAGCGCCAAGGAGGTTGCGCCTTGGGGAATTCATTACCCTGCTCTACAGTTTAGGGGCTAGTATTGTAAATTACTCCCACACAGTAAATGTTATGTTTAGCTTGGTGATCTGTTGGAATATCTTTGCTTTATTATGCGTCGAGTGGTGCAATTTTTTTCAGGTAAAATTGCTCTACATTTTACACTGGATGGTGTTCGACTCAGCCGCAGAGTGTTTGGATTCGGATGCAGAAGATCCAGATCAGCCTTTAGAACAGTGTGTTTTTCCGCTACACTGTATACAGATATTCATCTACTTAATTGCGCCGCTTATCAACACGCTTTACAAGGAGGACTTAGATAATGCACTTCGTCTTGAAAGTGGTAAGAAGAATTACGTATCTAGAAGTAGGCATTATTGATAGCTGATTAACGTTTTTAAATACTTTATACTTTAAATAGTTGCGTGGGGAAAAATTAACATTCGTTATCAAACAAACAAGAGGATCATTTATACTTCGTTTTAGTTTACCTTAAATTATAAGACCAGGTTCCGGTTCCGGCAAAAATTTGCAGTTCTGGTTCCGGCAAAAATTTGCAGTTCTGGTTCCGGCTAATTTCGGGTCAGGTTCTTCACTGGCATGTATCCATGTTTTATTCATGTACCCTATGCTTTATCCCTATAGCCACGTTATATGCTATTAATAAATAAATAGTGATTGAAAAACGTTATGGCAGCCTATAGCGCTTGATGGGGCCCTTGGTACGGTCGAAACGTGTTTAGTTATTTATTTAATAGAACACATAATGTAGCTGCAGTGGTACAAAATAATGATACATTGTCACACAGAGAGGCACAAACGCAAAGATAGAGGTACAAAACAAGGGTCACGGTAAAAGAAAATAGAGGCACATAAATACGTATATGCCGTAAGTTCAGAGTCATACCACTGGTACAGGGAATAACCGGAACCAGCAAACGGAACCGTCCATTTAAACCGGAACCGGAACCTGGTCTTCGAAACCTGTATATAGTAAAACAGATGAAGGAAGAAATGCAGATACCTTTAACATTAAACTTAATGTATTGTTACGGCATTATTGCTTTTCTGGAACTTTAAAGAGACTGAGGAAGCTAAATAATGCTTATTTATCGATCAATATGTCAGTTTTTGGACCCCCAGAGCAAAAAGTGCCTTCTACTATTCACCCTTGCGTATATTGCGTCAAAATGAATGTGCTTATAACGCATGGACCGTAGAATAAACACTTTCGCTTTGTAAAAGAAACACTTTTGCTATGTTTCCAGGCGTCTCTCTTTACTACACATATCTTTGTTACCATGTTCTTCTGTAAAAAACTTGAAATTATTGGTGTATATGATTCTAAGAGAAAATAATAGTTAGAGGGTAATTTTCTGATCAGTGGTCAGAGACGCTGTTTAGGCTAGCGTTGGACAAACAGTGCACGTCAGTTAGATGATAATGATGATAACTTTCTAATTAGACTGCTGTAAATGAGACAAACTGTGATACTGCTCCCACAGTTTCAATACAGTCCATTGCCAAGAACACAGTTTCTGGCTGCGTTGCAGATAACGTTGCTTTACTTTAATGTAGACTCATTTAAAAAGTTTACAAGCGCAGTGGCTGGTTCTTGACGCAATTTATGTTAGCCATGCTTACGCTAAGTACTTCTACGCATCCACACTCTGTTACCGGACCGGTTTATTTCGAGCTTACCCCACAGACTGCTGAATGTGCAAAATAGTTGTTACAAGCATTGACCTGGCTTTGTCTTGTTAACAAACTCCGGCAGGTTAACATAAAAATTCGTTTTGAAATTATGTGTTTTACTTACTTCACACTGTAAATTGCTGAGTTAATCTTTTCTTTTGCTTGGTTGTATTGGAACTTGGTCATTGTTTATATATTAAATAATGTTTGGACCACAGATGAAACAAAAACGTTAAAACGGAATTCCGGTTCCGTTATGGTTTTTGCCCTTTGCCGGAACCGCAACTGGAACACGATTTTCGCCGGAACCGGAATTCCGGTTACTCCCTGCACCGGTAATTAGTTGCATATGGAAATAGTTGGCTTTTTTGGGGTGCAGTCATAACTACGAATTGTCATTTCTGCGAATTGCCTTTGTACAAATCAGTGGTTTACAACTTTATTTTTAAGCGGGCTGTCGTTTCCGTTCTCGTACACATTATACTTACACATATATACCTAAATATTACTACGTATATTTCCATATATTTACGTGATTTTCTACTATATATTTTTCGTGTATTTCATGTATTTATTTTTATATTTCAATCTCAAATTATCATGTATTTATATATAATCATATTTACGTTTACGCCACTTGAACATAAAACTTCAATTTCATAATTTCCATAATCGTAGTCACGGATTGCACCAAAAACCACGCAAATGGCATATGTATAGATTATTAAATATTAATACTTTCTATGTCCACAAAACATTTAACGAGTGCAAAATAATTGCAAAATAACTTTTATTTCACGTGATTCCTGCCAGCACTAGTTGTTAAAATCTGCAGAAATACATTATTGAAACGGAGTGAGGGAATCGAGCGGAGTTTCCACTGAGGGCGCTGTGGGAAAGATTATGAAAATTTGTTTTTGCTGCTTCTGTTACACATAACTCTTCTTCAGGTGGATGATGGATTTCGATAAATTGTTATTCGACAGCAAAAGTGATTAGGATGTGCCATCTGTGAATGCAAACATCTCCGACATCATCTTCGGGATTAAAATAGCAAAAAAAATTGTTTAAGCGTCTTTTGTCAAATTTGGCCGTATGATTATTAGCCTTCGCTGCCCATATCTCACGATACACGATACCCCATCGATAAACCGAAACCACTATACACTCATCAAAATCAGCTCATCGAGAACTACAGCTTTGCTTATCACAATATTTTCTCAGATAAATTCCTCGGCCGCTGTGGGTTTCAATATGGTTTCGTCGACCCTTTGCCAGAAATTTTTTCAAAAGGTTTTTCAAATTTTGACATATTATTGTTTGTTTTTACCTAGCAACGGTTGTACATTAGGTTATCAAGCACGTTGAATACGATGGTTTTGGTTTCTATAGTTCAACTTGACTATATTATACCTTTTTCATAGGGTTTTCAATTGTGTTACGGTAGACGAATCCGATTTTCAAAATGTGTGTTTTCATTTTTTGGTCATGCATTGCGTGCAGAGCACTGAGAATAGTGTCCATATAGGTTTTACATATGGCCATATCGGCACGCTGGTTTGGTTATCTTGAGTCCAGCAGGAATATATCGTGCTTTTTCAGATGTTTTCAATGGTTGTTGGTCAATAAACGCGATTGCTAGAATATAGTCTGTCTTCAGCTGTTTGGTTACGTATTGTGTGCAGGCCATCAAGAATAGTATGTATAGGTTTTTCGGTAGGCTCAATACGATGATTTGTTGTGTACAGTGCAGCGCCAGTATCTTATGCCTTTGCAGATGTTTTCAATGGCTTTAGGATGATTAAACCCGATTGCCTATAGAATATAGTTTATCTGCAGTATCTTGGCTATGCATTACGTACAGGGTGTCATGAATGTTGTATGTTATGTATATAGGTTTTTCGGTACGCTGGGCGCAATACATAGTTTGGTTATCTAGAGACCAGAACGAATACTCCATGTTTTTCAGTTGTTTTCGATGGATTTAGGATTAGCAAGGTTTTAGGGTTTTCAATGGGCTAAGGGTTACAGAGGTTTTGTTGTCGTATAGATCAAACACAAAGCCTGTTACAAGGCGATTACACTTAATAACGACCCGATGAAACCACGCTTGCTCCGTTTCCGAGATATTAGTTTTACTTCTTGAGTAATACGAACTACGGTTGCGGGTTACTGATGTATTAAAACCAACCTATTTCATATGTCGTATGCAGCTGCATAGAACTTCATTCGCTATTTAAAATGAGCGGAACAGGTTTGATATGGTCATTGGTTATAGAGGTATAGTCGTTTTCGTTTATTTCAGATTCCATGGGGCCATCAAAACTCATTATTACCTAATCCTGCAATATGAGTAACTATCGCATTAAAGCTTGATATGGAGGTTCATACAGCTCCTTGTGCACTTCAAAATGAGCCTAAAAAGACCTATATATTTTTAATTATGGAGATATGGCCTTTTTGTGTATTTCGGGTCTCTAGGCCCATTTTCAAAGCTATATAGACCCAGAGGTTTAAAACAGGCAAAGATAGTAATAAAATCACTATATAGATCTTCGACTTCTCTACGATTTTGAGCTTAATATAAACCGTATGTTTATGTCTTAATGCGTTATATTTCGTGTATTTCTGGTCCCATGAGCCCATTTTGTAACCCGTTGGATACAGACGTACAAGGTTTAATTGCTCTACAAAATTAATGCGATTTGTCTCAAATACCGATTTGGCGACGTGCATCGCCTGTTCAGACAGAGCCAAGAATTTGTTTTGTCGGATCTCTTGATCGGACTCACCCGACCCTTCGTATCACTTTTAAGAGGAGCGGGCGGAAGGATTTCAAATTCGTTTTCGATATAAACTAAATGGTTAAATATTTCACTCTGTTGTTTGCGCTTTAACGTGATACGATCGGACGTTCCAATCTGAGTTATGGGTGCACAAGAAAAAATCTCCGAACGGACAGCCTTAAATTTCACAGCACGAATAGTAAATTCATAATTCAATAAGCTCAGCTGCGCGTGTCCGTATGTTTACAGTGATGTAGGATATTGAAATTTTTTTTAGTTGCTTCACATTCATTGGGCCGTTATGTTCCATAGGTGGTAGCGCTGAAAACTTACACCGGGAATATTTGTGTTAGATTTATAGGAATATAATTTATGTTTTGCGATTATTGACAACTAGTTAGGGAAAAATTCACACGTTTTCTGCACACAACGTTTTTAAAATGCGATTTAATAATATACTATTGACACTTTTGACATAAATTATTTGAAGGTCTTCCGCTTTGGCTAGCACTGTGGCAGCACCAAACTCCAGATATTTTTTGCTTCTGCGCTCCTGTGAAGCCGCGAAAATCTCAGTTGATGTTCTTTCCTCTGCTAAAGAAAGGCTTTGGCACATCTGTTGCTGATGCTGTTTTGCATACAGATATGGGCGGCATATACATGGGAGGAAGTGATGTAAGTTTTTGATTGGGACACACTTACGGTTGTGCCGTGCCGTTAATAATAGTTTAAACGGCTATCATGACATATTATTTTGCTCTAACTGTGGTACTTATTGCTCGTTCTTATAACTGGTATGTATGCACTCAAATTACAAAAATTCTACTCATGTCTCCTTAAAGTATCTTTACTGTTTGCTTACTAGCAACATTTTACTAGTGAAGCTCGCTTGCGAGCCAGAATTCGAGTGGTGAGAACAATCCTGTTGTAGAAAGCACACCCAAACAAAGCCTACACGCAGTACGCAGGTGCAGCATTATATAAACCGTGAGTGATGAGTCATAGTTACACCCGCCTCTTTTGATAGCCAACGTATGCAGTAGACAAAACATCATACAACGAGTACAAAAACAATGAACTAACAATTTAATAATTCAATAAAACCCTAAATTGACCGTGAAAAGAACGTTAAAGAATTCAAACCGACACTTGAGAAAAATCTCATTTTTCATACCAAGTATGAAGCAGAAGTGTAAATATATTTGCCACATAATATTTTTGACACTCGCAATCAGCTTGTTGGCCCAGTAAACCCCATATCCGACACTAAAACCAACAATAAACACACATTTAGGTGCATTTCCCACGACTTTTCACCAAACATGAAATTTGGCGCCAACTATAAGCTTATAGACTCCAGATTGGGAAGTAGTTGAAAAACGTGTTATACAGGGTGTTTCAGGAGTAACTACCCACATTTTGTCAATCAATATCTTCTGGCGTAATATTTCGCAATGGTTGTTTATCGCTGTTTTTAATATTTCAGGTTATTGTAAATATATACTGTTTATACCATAGATTCCCCACGACGATCTCTGCCTGAAAAAAATCTGTGTTGTAAAACTTTACTATAAATACGGAAATTATGCCGAAGTCTCACGCCAGTGGAAAAATCATTTCGACTCAATGCCTCCTACTCGCAAGACGATGGCTGATATTATTTCCTGATTCGAGGACACTGGCAGTGTAGCGGAACGGCTGGGGCCGGGTCGTCCAAAGTCTGCCACAAGTGGGGACCAGAAAGCTGCATTAAGCGCTGCGGTATCCAGGAGCCCCCAGAAGTCAACTCGAAGGGCTTCCCTCCAGTTGGGTATTCCTCATACTTCCGTTTGGCGCCATTACAACAAGCTTAACTTGAAGCCCTTTCGGCCCCGTCTTATCCATGGACTCTCTGATGATGATTTCGATCGCAGAGTCCAGTTTTGTGAGACATTTATGGACATGGTGGAAAGCAGTGCGTTGGACCTTGATCGCATTTTGTGGACCGACGAGGCGGTTTTCAAGCTCAATGGTCATATTAATCGCCATAATTGTGTTTATTGGTCTGAAGACAATCCACATGTCACGATTAACAAAGAGGTCAACGCCCCTGGAGTCTGTATCTGGGCCGGAGTTTGTTCACAAGGCATCGTTGGTCCATTCTTTTTTGACGGAAATGTCAATAAAACCAGTTATTTGGAACTTTTATCTGTGAATGTCTACCCGCAAATCGCAACCGAGAACCTTGTTTTCATGCATGACGGAACCCTAGCTCACTACGATACCGAAGTCCGCGCTTGGCTGGACGAAAGGTTCCCGAATCGATGGAGCGGCCGCAGAGGTGCCATAGAGTGGCCAGCTAGGTCACCAGACTTAACTCCGCTTGACTTCTTTCTTTGGGGTGTTCTGAAAGATGTTTATGGAAGTAGGGCGAAGGACCCTCAAGAATTGATGGACAGAATAAAATCAGCGTTTTCTAAAATTCCAGTGGACTTATGCGCCAATGTTTGCCGATCTGTACCATCCCGACTGGAGAAATGCATTCATCTTGGCGGTGCACAGATGGAGCTGTCCTGAGAATTCTCTTCGTAATGTAAGTAAACTTTTAATACTTGTCTATAATTATACAAAAAACTGGCGAGCTACCTCTGCCCAGTCAACCGATAGTATCAAACAGTGGATAGTTACTTCTTAAACACCCTGTATATCATTGGAAAGCCCTGGTAAAGCTACATAGAATAGGCCTATTAGTTTGCGGATATGTAGCCCGCGTGAGTCCTAACTACGTTGATTTGGGGTTGTTCACTGTGTCTAAAGCCCAACGCCTGTTTAGTGGAATAATGTGTTTTTAAATTTCTGTGTGGAGTTGGTAGTCAAACGTAGTTTTCCCAAAAGTTTATTATAATAATCATACATGAATTACACATAAACATTCACTTACGTAAAACACAAGATAAATTCCACGATCACACGATTCACCGATACACCGCTTGAAATAATCCTCGAAATTATACGAATAGTGCGTACCTCCGATTGCGAGAACTGAATTGCCTAAGCTTAGCGCGCGAGAGCTTAAATAAACTTTTATCCCGGACCAGAAACCTAGGAATTTCTCTAAAGCGAGGTTTACACAGTTAAGAAGTAGAAATTCTTGGAATTGAGAAATCCGCTCCCAAACTTAAGCGAAAATTTGCGCGTTAGAGAATATCTTTTTATGAAATTCTCGGAATCCCTAACTCAAAACAAAATTTGGGAAATCCAACAGAAATACACTTACATTTCCGCTAATGTAAGTGTAATAGTTAAGGCACCCAGGGCTTACACTCAAATCCGATAGGTACCTAAACTATAGCCCTGGCACACAAATTTTACAATTTTTAATTGCTTTAAACTCTCTTAATCTTAATAATTTTTACAATTTATACAATTATTAGGAACAGAAATTACTGAGGGGATGAGGCCCGTAACTTCTTAATGGGTAGGCCAAATGATGCCAAATTTAGTATAGATAGTCTACCGCGTACCCTATGGTATTTGGCACCAAAATCCGTATATGCCCAAACCATCCCCCCTGTCCAGTTTTGGGTTGAATTTTCTCCGACCAGCGACTAAGGCTCACTGTGGTAAAAAACTCATACATAAAATACACAAATTTTTATGCGATTTGAACACACTTGCCGTACATTCATACACAAAATTCATGAATACATACAAAAGAATATATGTGCCAAACAATCAACCACGTACATCAACATTGCACAGAAGAAAAAGGTAAACAAACAAACAACACATCAATTAGCTTCACACGTAAACCTACTATGTGACGTAGGAGAATAATATTTTCCCACCAGCGTATTATATCTTAGGCTTAGGCCTTGCCAACCCTCGAGGGATGTTCGCAGAAAAGGACAGTGAGTTTAGGGGAGTTGCAAAAACTCAGAAAATAAGTTAATTTAACTAAGGAGGAAATAAATTTGTTCGTGTGAAGTTAAGTTAAGGGCTTTGGCCCGTCGTGTTTGGGGTTCACGACTTAATACGTCCCCCAGCTTCACATGACGCAATTTGTTCCCGAGGCCATAAATCGTTACATTACCCCCTCCGCCACAATAAATTTGTCCTCAAATTTCAAATAAATTTATCGTAGGGGTGAGATTGAGAACTATACACAGAAAAAAACTATATTTGCGTCATCTATACTTTCAAAGATTATACATTTATTTAGTTATGCAATTCATATTAATCATTACCAACAGTTTGTTTATTGTTTTATTTTAATACTCTTCTGAAGATGACCCTTTGAATAAAGTTCATAGTGAATGTTCAAATTGTCATAATTAGGATGATTCACCATCATCGCCGTACAATATCATTAATTAATTTCGCCACGATCGTATGTGTATATCGACCAATTGTTATACATATGTCTCCGCACACCATCGTCCACGATAATATCATTTACATTACATGCAACCATCACACCCATACACGTCCCCAGACATTACGTCAGCAGTTGATTGATATAACCTATGTTTTTTGTTGATAATGGAAGCCTTACGTAAGATGTTGGGGCAGTTACACAGTCGATCTGACGATGGAACGCCTTGAAAGTGACTGAAATGTTCGTCGCTCCTTAGTTGATGACGCAGATTATGCCGGCGATGATGTGGAGGTACTACGTAGTACACATGATCCGCATTCCAAACTCGTTCCACGGCATATACTCATGAAATACACACAAAACATATAAAGACACATATTAACATACATATAGACATACCAAACAGAATTATATATTTCATTACTACAAAATAG
Source organism: Trileptium ribeirensis (assembly GCA_030248225.1). Lineage (NCBI taxonomy): Eukaryota > Metazoa > Nematoda > Enoplea > Enoplida > Thoracostomopsidae > Trileptium > Trileptium ribeirensis. The sequence goes on along the minus strand of JASANE010000056.1, from coordinate 33,348 downwards.
TAAGTTTATCATGGCTATATATTAATATGCAGCGAAGAATATACACATCTCCACACTCATACGACGCATATATCCACCCTCAAGGTAGGTAAGTTACAGTAGTTTCTGGATTACTGGATATCAAGGTCGGCCCACATCTAGAATACTTACACCTATAGAGGCATACACGTACATAAATGCATAAATATATATATATATTTTTTTACAATTTTACTCCGCATTTCGCCAAGAATAAATGCAATATAACCAATTGAAATAATTTATGTTATAAACGTTTTTGTTAGAAGAAACAAAACCTATCTGACAGACATGACCATGGTCTGAGAGAAGTCGCCGAAATTTTGGCGTTAGTCCACCTCGGTAGGGATGACGAGTTTTTCATAATTTCATACCAGTATTGAACTACGCATTTTAATTTTCCACAAAAGCTTATATCAGTCAATTTTCAAAATTCATATCGTTTATACATTTTAAGCAGCATTGTCTCAGTAGTTGGCTATATATGAGACAAAAATACTACCAAATATTTTCGGCTGCGTATGAAAAAAATTTTTTTTTTATAAAATTGGTAACGAAACTTACAGTTGAACTCATATTTTTTTCAATGTAAAAAAAACTGAGGTAAAAACTATTTTGTAAACGTCGAGTACTACTTTTTGTATAAATTATTGCAAATAGTTTTTTTTGACTCATATATAATTTTACTTGCCATCTATAAATATAATAGAAAATCAACGATAAAAAATGCTGTTCTATCGAGAATGCTTTATGAGAAAATGTATAGTGAAATAGAAATAAGCAACAGCAGACTTGCGTACTGCAAGATAACCGAGTACAGACAGGTTATACCAGTTTAAATTGCAATTTCGTATGTTTTTTTACGGTAGATAGCAACCGATAGGCTCCATGTGATTGCGGTTGAAAACAGATCACGAACTAAATTAGTTGCTTTTAGATACGCCAAACTATATTAAATACTAAGGTAACAAGCAAAACAGCCCACAGTGGGACCACAACCGACTTGTTAATATTATGAATAAAAACTATTCATTCTTTGCTTTATTCGTGCTTTACCTAAACGAGATATCGGAATAGTAATGAAATTTATTTGAATTTAAGAGCTAGCTCTTTAAGAGACAGTCGTTTTAACAATTGCATCTGGAGAACCACCTTTAAAAACATATGCAACATGTGCAATGGAGATATGTGTAGCACTACGGTGTAGTTTTTTTTGTAACAACCACTCATGTGTATGTTCACAGTTAATAAAGATTTAAAAAAACTGGCATTTCATTGTATATTATGACTGAGTCATAATAAAAGAGCGTAGCTTGGGTACACACGCGTATATAATATATGCTGTGCAATATAAGAAATTTTTCCCTACCTTTTAGCTTTGTGTAAGTTGCAAAGTTTTCGATTTAGTTTATAAAAAAGAAAATGTTACTATACATATATTATTGCTATTGACTGTTGACGGCTAAAAAATACGCTCAGGAAAATATGCTACTTTCTAACTGATGTACGTTGTTTTATTTTATTAAAATCTCACAACTGATGTACAATTAGAAATAGTAGATCATTGATTTAATTGTATAAGCGCTGGTTATTCGAGCATTTTTTTTATCTTTATCTTTAGCCCAGTATATAAATGAGGATTTTTTTTACCGGCCGTCTGCATGTATACATATATAGTATACAGATACCTATAGAATGCATGCAATTTATTTAAAATATATTAGAAAATTAGTCTGTTTTATTAAATTTTGCATTTTCCAAACTTTAATAAGGGTCAAAAGTATATTATTATTATTATTTTTTTTATTTATTTCTTTTTGTTGTTCACACTTTATCGTTTCATTAATGTCTTTTAGCCTGAAATTATAGTATATAAATAAGCAATTTTATTAACAATATTTATGTCAGAAAATTTATATTTGTTTCTCTCTATTCAGCTTTCCCTCTTATTAAAGTATAACATTTATCTGTGGTTAAAAATTTTTTTACTATTTTTCTGTATTCTACACAGTGTGCCAGGGATAGTTCCTACAATCGTTTATAAGAAACTCTATTTAAGCCTTTTTTTACCATACAGTAATTGGTGTGCTAATTTTTACACATTAAAAAATCTGATAAATTAAACGTAAATGTTTTAAAGGCAAATAGATTTTAATCCCAATAAAAATTATTTTCTTTAGATTTAATACCGCTTCGTTATTAAATTGATTTTTTTATAACAATACTTTTATCTAAAATTAAGGACAAGGGGTTGTAGGACCTTTTTTTTGCAGCAATGCCTATTTATTTTGAATTAAAATTTTCACGAACCCAGTATCCTATCTTGCGTAATGCTTATCTTTAATAACTTTTATAAACCTCACATATTTACTTTACAATTTCCCTGTCATAGTATTACAGTTTAGTCATTACGTAGCCTATTCAAGGAAATTTTACATTATCAAATTATAAACTATCTTCGCCATTTACGGAATTATGTTTCTATCCAAAAAATAGCCCTTACTTGTTGTGATATAGAATTTACCCTAAGATCTTTCTTTTCTTTTTGGTTATGACCTTCGCCTGAAATATATTATTTATTTATATGCAAATTCAAGTATATAAAATTATGTTATACATGGTAATGTTATTATATGAAGGTTACTTCGATATATTTGTAACTGAAATTTATTTAATGATACTGCCTATTTTCATTTGCGAATATGTATAATACTACCATGGGGTTTAGCGTCCAATGAGGTGAGGATTTACATCAACAAAAAAAATTCAAAATTATTATGAGTTACCATTTGTTTAACGATGATACATCTTAAAGTATGTTTACATACATGCTATCACAATAATGGATGTCGTATACATTATCAGACTTGCAGTGATATAAACTGTCCTGCCGAAGTATTTCACGCGTACTCCATAAAGTGCCCACGCATTCAAATGCATGAGTCGAGGAGTTTGGAACGGTAGGTAGTGTTTGGGGTTATAGTGGTATACTAATACTACTATTTATATTTCCTGCGAACTTACAAAATATACTTATTATTTATTTATTTTATTTTTTTTTATTTTTGAAGACTAGGAAAAAGGACAAAAACAGAAACAAGGAGAAAAAGAAGAACGAAAAAACAACAGCTCACAGGGACATCAATTCTCCCTGTGGGTTACCTAGGGTACCCGCGTATAGTGAGGAACAAAAATAAATAGGACTGTTGGGTTTGCATCATAGGTAATGTAAAAAAATTTTCTGTTGGGTTGATGAGATTGAGTTTTAAAATGAGATAGTAAAATTTAACACTAACAGTGCAGAAACACAAAACACTGAATTTACATACACAAATGTGATGTGATAAAACTACATATTTTAAGGTTCACTTGAGAAAATCCTATTTTTTTCCCTTTTTTTTGCACGGGACTTCACCCTTGAGGTACATATACACCCAAGCAAAGTCGAACTGGATGGCCACTAAACCGGAGCCCAGTTCGCAAACAATTTGTATAAAAGTACACATACTCAGGTTTCACGAAAATAGGTACAGGGTCTGAGAAAATCCATGGGTGTTTTAAAATTCATTTTTTTACCCTATTGAGAACAAGATGCACTGCATACACGCGGCTAGATGGCCACTAAACCGGAGCCTAGCCGAAGACAAATGGTAATGTGTATAAAGAACACATATCTAAAAGGCACGCTAGCAGAACATAAAGTCTAAGGTTTTGGTTTTTTTACTGAGGGTCCAACAAAAGCACGGAAACAAAATAAGGTCTCGCATATGTCCACCCGACCAATCCTGCTTGTTCCCAGCCCCTGTCGTACTGCCTTTACTGGTCAGTGCTGGGTCGGTCTGACTGAGCAACCAAAGAGAAACTCACTCAGACTGGAACGCGCCCTACGGTGTAGGGGTTCCCCCGGTTGCTGGCACAGTGCGGGCGGCAGGAGACACTTGTTTTTCAAGTGTCTGGAGAGCACCGTTAGTAAATTTTGAACGCGCTGTTCTCAGGTTCCCAGCAAGCAGCAGTAAATTTTCGAGAAAAAAAATGAGCGTACCCACCTTGGACCAGCAGGATAAATCACCGAAATTAGGAAAAATTTTGAAAAATCCATTTTTAAAATTTTTAACTGATTTTCTAAAATTTTATCGGCCAATATTTTTTTTCACAAATTAAATAGATTTTTTTAGTTTGAATTTTTAGTTTTTACCTAACGAAGTACATCAATTCTGGGGTTTCACTTATCGACACTTAATTTCTTGGGCAGGACCTAAGCCTTACACATTATTTGTCCGAAAGGTGAGGGTTTTCGTTTTCCTTGGAATAATATTAAAACATTATCTTACCGTTGTGTTATCCTCCTGCCACATTATATCTGCAACAACTAAAACCCTTACTCGGGCACCACAATGTTTTTGGAACACACGACCAAAAACATCTACGACCCCAACGATAATTTTAACGGAGAACGGCTTGACCAATAATTCTCATACAACTACTTGGCTAATTTTGGTGAGAGAAAATAAGTAAATGGCGAAGATAGTTTATAATTTGATAATGTAAAAATTTCCTTGATAGGCTACGTAATGACTAAACTGTAATACTATGACAGGGAAATTGTAAAGTAAATATGTGAGGTTTATAAAAGTTATTAAAGATAAGCATTACGCAAGATAGGATACTGGGTTCGTGAAAATTTTAATTCAAAATAAATAAATAGGCATTGCTGCAAAAAAGGTCCTACAACCCCTTGTCCTTAATTTTAGATAAAAGTATTGTTATAAAAAAATCAATTTAATAACTAAGTGGTATTAAATCGAAAGAAAATAATTTTTATTGGGATTAAAATCTATTTGCCTTTAAAACATTTACGTTTAATTTATCAGATTTTTTAATGTGTAAAAATTAACAGAGACCAAATTACTGTATGGTAAAAAAAGGCTTAATAGAGTTTCTTATAAACGATTGTAGGAACTATCCCTGGCACACTGTGTAGAATACAGAAAATAGTAAAAAATTTTTAACCACAGATAAATGTTATACTTTAAATAAGAGGGAAAGCTGAATAGAGAGAAACAAATATAAATTTTCTGACATAAATATTGTTAATAAAATTGCTTATTTATATACTATAATTTCAGGCTAAAAGACATTAATGAAACGATAAAGTGTGAACAACAAAAAGAAATAAATAAAAATAATAATAATAATATACTTTTGACCCTTATTAAAGTTTGGAAAATGCAAAATTTAATAAAACAGACTAATTTTCTAATATATTTTAAATAAATTGCATGCATCTATAGGTATCTGTATACTATATATATGTATACATGCAGACGGCCGGTAAAAAAATCTCATTTATATACTGGGCTAAAATAATAAGATAAAAAAATGCTCGAATAACCAGCGCTTATACAATTAAATCAATGATCTACTATTTCGTATTGTAATATCAGTTGTGAGATTTTAATAATAAAACAACGTACATCAGTTAGAAAGTAGCATATTTTTCTGAGCGTATTTTTTAGCCGTCAACAGTCAATAGCAAATATATGTATAGTAACATTTTCTTTTTTATAAACTAAATCGAAAACTTTGCAACTTACACAAAGCTAAAAGGTAGGGAAAATCTTATATTGCACAGCATATATTATATACGCGTGTGTACCCAAGCTACGCTCTTTTATTACTACTGAGTCATAATATACAATGAAATGCCAGTTTTTTTAAATCTTTATTAACTGTGTGCCAGGGATAGTTCCTACGGTTTATAAGAAACTCTATTTAAGCCTTTTTTTTACCATACAGTAATTGGTGTGCTAATTTTTACACATTAAAAAATCTGATAAATTAAACGAAATGTTTTAAAGGCAATAGATTTTAATCCCAATAAAAATTATTTTCTTTAAATTTAATACATTGCTTCGTTATTAAATTCATTTTCTATAACAATACTTTTATCTAAAATTAAGGACAAGGGTCCTAGGACCTTTTTTTTGCAGCAATGCCTATTTATTTAAAATAGGTGGTGGGGGGAGAAATTATAAAAAAAAATAAAATAAAAAATTAAAAAAAATATATAAATTCTAGAAAATGAGTCAGCTATTTCAAAGGAGATTTTTCAAAATTTTTTCTGAATTAGGTGATTAGTCCTGCTGGTCTTAGACGGGTGACTTCGCTCAATTTTTTTCTCGAAAATTTACTGCTGCTTGCTGGGAACCTGAGAACAGCGCGTTCAAAATTTACTAACGGTGCTCTCCAGACACTTGAAAAACAAGTGTCTCCTGCCGCCCGCACTGTGCCAGCAACTGGGGGAACCCCTACACCGTAGGGCGCGTTCCAGTCTGAGTGAGTTTCTCTTTGTTGGCTCAGTCAGACCGACCCAGCACTGACCAGTAAAGGCAGTACGACAGGGGCTGGGAACAAGCAGGATTGGTCGGGTGGTCATAGGGGAGACCTTATATTGTTTTCGTGTTTTTGTTGGACCCTCAGTAAAAAAAAATCCAAAACCTTAGACTTTATGTTCTGCTAGCGTGCCTTTTAGATATGTGTTCTTTATACACATTACCATCTGTCTTCGGCTAGGCTCCGGTTTAGTGGCCATCTAGCCGCGTGTATGCAGTGCATCTTGTTCTCAATAGGGTAAAAAAATGGATTTTAAAACACCCATGGATTTTCTCAAACCCTGTACCTATTTTCGTGAAAGCTGAGTATGTGTACTTTTATACAAATTGTTTGCGAACTGGGCTCCGGTTTAGTGGCCATCCAGTTCGACTTTGCTTGGGTGTATATGTACCTCAAGGGTGAAGTCCCGTGCAAAAAAAGGGGGAAAAATAGGATTTTCTCAAGTGAACCTTAAAATATGTAGTTTTATCACATCACATTTGTGTATGCAAATTCAGTGTTTTGTGCTTCTGCACTGTTAGTGTTAAATTTTACTATCTCATTTTAAAACTCAATCTCATCAACCCAACAGAAAATTTTTTTTACATTACCTATGATGCAAACCCAACAGTCCTATTTATTTTTGTTCTTCACTATACGCGGGTACCCTAGGTAACCCACAGGGAGAATTTATGTCCCTGTGAGCTGTTGTTTTTTCGTTCTTCTTTTTCTCCTTGTTTCTGTTTTTGTCCTTTTGTCTAGTCTTCAAAAATAAAAATAAAATAATAAAAAAATAAAATAAAAAAATAAATAAATAATAAGTATATTTTGTAAGTTCGCAGGAAATATTAATAGTAGTATTAGTATACCACTATAATCCCAAACACATCCTACCGCTCCAAATTCCTCGACCCATGCATTTGAATGCGTAGGCAGTTTATGGAGTACGCGTGAAATACTTCGGCAGGACAGTTTATATCACTGCAAGTCTGATAATGTATACGACATCCATTATTGTGATAGCATGTATGTAAACATACTTTAAGATGTATCATCGTTAAACAAATGGTAGCTCATAATAATTTTGAATTTTTTTGTTGATGTAAATCCTCACCTCATTGAACGCTAAACCCCATGGTAGTATTATACATATTCGCAAATGAAAATCGGCGGTATCATTAAATAAATTTCAGTTACAAATATATCGAAGTAACCTTCATATAATAACATTACCATGTATAACATAATTTTATATACTTGAATTTGCATATAAATAAATAATACATTTCAGGCGAAGGTCATAACCAAAAAGAAAAGAAAGATCTTAGGGTAAATTCTATATCACAACAAGTAAGGGCTATTTTTTTGGATAGAAACATAATTCCGTAAATGGCGAAGATAGTTTATAATTTGATAATGTAAAATTTCCTTGAATAGGCTACGTAATAAGTAAACATGATGGTAATCCGGCCGCAAATAATAGGAGTAAAATAAACGAAAATATTTGTGGAAATGTATAAAACAAAAAAAAGAACAAAATTTATATTATAAAAATATATTTAACTTTCATGAACGATTTTACGCGCTAATTCGCCGTTAAAATTTTAAAGATGATTTTTTTTCTCACAAAAAATATGTAGAGGAAGCGACTTAAATATACTGTTGTTTTATTTTATGGTTAGTATACATTGCATAACTGTCGGCTTACGGCACATTAAACTTGTATATAAGGGAATTGTCTGACATAAATACTACCGTAGTTCTAATAACGTGTTGCGTAATGATCTTAGAGAATATTTCCATCACAATTGTCAAGTGCTTACATTAACATGATCAAAAAAACATATATTTTGTATTGTATTGGCAATAGTGATAATTGCATATTAATGCAATACGTATGTGCAGCTAGCATCGGGAGGGTAAAAAAATGCGTAATCCCGTCTTGAATAATAACCTGGGACAAAATTCTATGGGTATAGCTACCTTAATATCAAATCTCTCAAATACTCTTACAAATTTTTGTCTTACAAGTCTTACTGCCGCGAGTACTACTACACTTTTCGATTTCGCCTAAACGTCGAAAAGAATCTACTACACCCACAGCTAGCTGTAGATATGGTTATGCTCCTAAGGCACGTAAAAGTCAAAAACAAATTGCTTATTCAAAAAATACTCCTAACAATTAGAGTTGATTTTTACGATTACATTTATTGAGACAGATTATTTATTAAGATTTTAAAGAAACTTAAGGCCACATAAGTAATCATTAATAAATATTTCACTATGACAGGGAAATTGTAAAGTAAATATGTGAGGTTTATAAAAGTTATTAAAGATAAGTATTACGCAAGATAGGATACTGGGTTCGTGAAAATTTTAATTCAAAATAAATAGGCATTGCTGCAAAAAAAGGTCCTACAACCCCTTGTCCTTAATTTTAGATAAAAGTATTGTTATAAAAAAATTTTTAAAATCAATTTAATAACGGAGCGGTATTAAATCTAAAGAAAATAATTTTTATTGGGATTAAAATCTATTTGCCTTTAAAACATTTACGTTTAATTTATCAGATTTTTTAATGTGTAAAAATTAGCACACCAATTACAGTATGTTAAAAAAAGCTTAAATAGAGTTTCTTATAAACGATTGTAGGAACTATCCCTGGCACACTGTGTAGAATACATAAAAATAGTAAAAAAATTCTTTTAACCACAGATAATTGTTATACTTTAATAAGAGGGAAAGCTGAATAGAGAGAAACAAATATAAATTTTCTGACATAAATATTGTTAATAAAATTGCTTATTTATATACTATAATTTCAGGCTAAAAGACATTAATGAAACGATAAAGTGTGAACAACAAAAAGAAATAAATAAAAAAAATAATAATAATATACTTTTGACCCTTATTAAAGTTTGGAAAATGCAAAATTTAATAAAACAGACTAATTTTTTAATATATTTTAAATAAATTGCATGCATTCTATAGGTATATGTATACTATATTATGCATACATGCAGACGGCCGGTAAAAAATCCTCATTTATATACTGGGCTAAAGATAAAGATAAAAAAATGCTCGAATAACCAGCGCTTATACAATTAAATCAATGATCTACTATTTCTAATTGTACATCAGTTGTGAGATTTTAATAAAATAAAACAACATACATCAGTTAGAAAGTAGCATATTTTTCTGAGCGTATTTTTTAGCCGTCAACAGTCAATAGCAATAATATATGTATAGTAACATTTTCTTTTTTATAAACTAACTCGAAAACTTTGCAACTTACACAAAGCTAAAAGGTAGGGAAAAATTTCTTATATTGCACAGCATATACTATATACGCGTGTGTACCCAAGCTACGCTCTTTTAATATGACTCAGTTATAATATACAATGAAATGCCAGTTTTTTTAAATCTTTATTAACTGTGAACATACACATGAGTGGTTGTTACAAAAAAAACTACACCGTAGTGCTACACATATCTCCATTGCACATGTTGCATATGTTTTTAAAGGTGGTTCTCCAGATGCAATTGTTAAAACAACTGTCTCTTAAACAGCCAGCTCTTAAATTCGAATAAATTTCATTACTATGCCGATATCTCTGTTAGGTAAAGCACGAATAAAGCAAAGAATGAATAGTTTTTATTCATAAAATTAACAAGTCGGTTGTGGTCCCACTGTGGGCTGTTTTGCTTGTTACCTTAGTATTTAATATAGTTTGGCATATCTAAAGGCAACTAATTTAGTTCGTGATCTGTTTTCAACCGCAATCACATGGAGCCTATCGGTTGCTATCTACCGTAAAAAAACATACGAAATTGCAATTTAGACTGGTATAACCTGTCTGTACTCGGTTATCTTGCAGTACGCAAATCTGCTGTTGCTAATTTCTATTTCACTACACATTTCCTCATAAAGCATTCTCGATAGAACAGCATTTTTTATCGTTGATTTTCTATTATATTTATAGATGGCAAGTAAAATTATATATGAGTCAAAAAAAACTATTTGCAATAATTTATACACAAAAAGTAGTACTCGACGTTTACAAAATAGTTTTTACCTAAGTTTTTTTACATTGAAAAAAAATATGAGTTCAACTGTAAGTTTCATCACCAATTTTATAAAAAAAAATTTTTTTTCATACGCAGCCGAAAATATTTGGTATTATTTTTGTCTCGTAAATAGCCAACTACTGAGACAAGGCTGCTTAAAATGTATAAACGATATGAATTTTGAAAATTGACTGATATAAGCTTTTGTGGAAAATTAAAATGCGTAGTTCAATACTGGTATGAAATTATGAAAAACTCGTCATCCCTACCGAGGTGGACTAACGCCAAATTTCGGCGACTTCTCTCAGACCATGGTCATGTCTGTCAGATAGGTTTTGTTTCTTCTAACAAAAACGTTTATAACATAAATTATTTCAATTGGTTATATTGCAATTATTCTTGGCGAAATACGGAGTAAAATTGTAAAAAAAATATATATATTTATGCATTTATGCACGTGTATGCCTCGATAGGTGTAAGTATTCTAGATGTGGGCCGACCTTGATATCCAGTAATCCAGAAACTACTGTAACTTACCTACCTTGAGGGTGGATATATGCGTCGTATGAGTGTGGAGATGTGTATATTCTTCGCTGCATATTAATATATAGCCATGATAAACTTACTATTTTGTAGTAATGAAATATATAATTCTGTTTGGTATGTCTATATGTATGTTAATATGTGTCTTTATATGTTTTGTGTGTATTTCATGAGTATATGCCGTGGAACGAGTTTGGAATGCGGATCATGTGTACTACGTAGTACCTCCACATCATCGCCGGCATAATCTGCGTCATCAACTAATGCGGCGTTCACGTTATAATGTCCCCGCTGTTTGGAACTTTTGACCCCCTGTAGTCGCGACCCTACCGTATAGACAGTCAGGGTGAGACCCATACTGTATATCAAATGCCGAGGGTGTACGACACACCCTTAGCTAATACATTTTTTCTAGACAGTGTCGTACACACCCTTAGCTACCGATTTGTCGCGAATTAACTATAACGGACACCGTCTGTAGCTAATGCGGTTTATTAGTCAACTATCCTGAGGAGTTTTTCCTAAATTCTCCTTATCTGTATCTAGCCCATTGAACATTGCTCAAATAATTCCGAACACAGTCAATAAAACTGCCAGAAGACACGGTGTGCCTGACACTGTCGGTAAGCGGTAATACGCGTAACTAGCTACCGTTGAAAAAATTTATTAAAAACATGGGGGTGTCTAAGACACCCTGTTGTCAACAGTGTGTCTGACACTGTGTGGGGTACATAGGTTCCAAACGTTGGGGACATTATAAAGTGAACGCCGCATAAGGAGCGACGAACATTTCAGTCACTTTCAAGGCGTCCCATCGTCAGATCGACTGTGTAACTGCCCCAACATCTTAAATAAGGCTTCCATTATCAACAAAAAACATATCTTATATCAATCAACTGCTGACGTAATGTCTGGGGACGTGTATGGGTGTGATGGTTGCATGTAATGTAAATGATATTATCGTGGACGATGGTGTGCGGAGACATATATATAACAATTGGTCGATATACACATACGATTGTGGCGAAATTAATTAATGATATTGTACGGCGATGATGGTGAATCATCCTAATTATGACAATTTGAACATTCACTATGAACTTTATTCAAAGGGTCATCTTCAGAAGAGTATTAAAATAAAACAATAAACAGACTGTTGGTAATGATTAATATGAATTGCATAACTAAATGTATAATCTTTGAAAGTATAGATGACGCAAATATAGTTTTTTTCTGTGTCTCAATCTCACCCCTACGATAAATTTATTTGAAATTTGAGGACAAATTTATTGTGGCGGAGGGGGTAATGTAACGATTTATGGCCTCGGGAACAAATTGCCTCATGTGAAGCTTGGGGACGTATTAAGTCGTGAACCCCAAACACGATGGGCCGAAGCCCTTTAACTTTACTTCACATGAGGGAATTGGTTTATCCGATTTGATATTGCCTCACTGCGCCTATAACCGCTATACGCGATGAACTACCGTGGGAATCATTTCGGTGGGAAAATATAGGTCTTGCGTCATCTGTTTATTACGTGTATAATATGTATGTGCTGTGTATATTGGTTACTGCATGCATACATTTCGTGTGTTAGCGCATGTATAATTGATGTATGAGTTTTCACATGTGTGAAATTGTTGTATTTATTACGTGTGAGTCGTATACAATACATGTAATTTAGCCTATGTGATGAAAGTATGTGTATGATTTGTTGTGCTCATTATGTGTAAGTTATATGGAATATGTGTAAGAGTCAGAAAGTCGCAATAGTTTTGAGATCAAATTTTCCCAGTACAGTAAAGCAAAACTTTTAACAACTATAGAAATTGTGTGAAAATGGACAGGGGGGATAATTTAGGCATATGCGGATTTTGGTGCCAATTGTCATAGGGCACGTTCTACATCATACATACCAAATTTGGCGTCATTTGGCCCACCCGTTAAGGAGTTACGGGCCTCATCCCCTCAGTAATTTCTGTTCCTAATAATTGTATAAATTGTAAAAATTATTAAGATTAAGAGAGTGTAAAACAATTAAAAATTGTAAAATTTGTGTGCCAGGGCTATAGTTTGGGTACCTATCGGATTTGAGTGTAAGCCCTGGGTGCCTTAAGTATTACACTTACATTAGCGGAAATGTAAGTGTATTTCTGTTGGATTTTCCAAATTTTGTTTTGAGTTAGGGATTCCGAGAATTTTATAAAAAAGATATTCTCTAACGCGCAAATTTTCGTTTAAGTTTGGGAGCGGATTTCTCAATTCCAAGAATTTCTGGGTCTTAACTGTATAAACCTCGCTTTAGAGAAACTCCTAGGTTTCTGGTCCGGGATAAAAGTTTATTTAAGCTCACGCGCGCTAAGCTTAGGCAGTTCAGTTCGTACAATCGGTGGAACAAAGTGGTTGTGTGTGATCATCAATACGTTCGGTGTCATTGATCCTGTTTCTGAATATGTAAGTATATGTTTATATGTGTTATTAATGTATGTATAGAGTAGATGCGAATAAACAATTGGGTATACAAAGTTATTTCAGAAGTTATCGACTTTTTCTGGACTGTACTTTAGATAGACTTACTCCAGTTGCTAACACTAACTGAGAACTCACGCGGGTCACACTTCATCGGGTCGAAAGTACAACGCGGAATGTAGTTGGTGCTGGTATCATTATAATTTCCGCGAGCTCGCCCACAAATGTAACGAACCGTGCTTGTGGGCAGCAAATAACAAACAGCAGTCGGGACACGCAGACGCTCCGCCGAAGTAACGGCCGGCGGCGGGGTGCATATAATTAAAGTGGCCGCAGATGAGATTAGTGATTTTTTGTTAGATAGCGGCGCATCACAAAGTTTCTTACCAAAGCATTTTGCGGAATGCCATTCTAAACCGTCTCGAAACAAATACTTTGCTGCAAATGGAACTCCGGTTACAACCTTCGGCACAAAGAAATTATCGTTCCATTTGGATGGTTTGGAACAAATTTTTTTCTGGAATTTCATAGTTGCGGATGTTACGCAACCAATTCTTGGTTTTGATTTTCTCAGCAGTCATAATCTAATTTTGGACTGCCAAAACAACAATCTCATGAAAAATGATACTCACACTGCACAAAACAACAATCCGAACGGCAGCAATCGCAAAATAATCTCAGCACTCACAAGGCACATTGTGTACTCCGTTTCGCATTCATTAAACTCTTCAAACTCGACACATAATCTCTCAGTGCAAAATTTGCTCAGCAAATACAAAGAACTGTTTGCTAATTTGAAAATTGACCAAAACATTTTACACCCTGTTGAGCACCATAAAACAACACAAGGTGCTCCTGTTTTCGCTCGACCAAGACGCATGTTTGGGGAAAAACTGCGGATTGCAAAAGAATCGTTTTTGCAATTGGAAAAACAACGGATTGTCTACAGGGAAAATTCTCATTGGGCCACACCACTGCACATGGCGCCCAAAAGCGATCCTAAAAATCCCTGGCTTCTATGCGGCGATTATCGTGCCCTCAACACAGTTACAATCCCTGATCGGTATCCAATGCCGAATCTTGTAGATATAACAAATAATCTACAAGATTGTTCTGTATTTTCGAAACTGGATTTGGTCACGGTATACTATCAAATACCTATTCCCGAATGTGATCAGCCAAAAACGGTAATAACAACACCGTTCGGCCTATTCATATATCGTCGCATGCAATTTGGTTTGAGAAACGCGGCGCTAAAACATTTCAGCGACTAGTAGACACAATTTTGCAAGACGCACCATTACAAAAGCATACATAGATGACATAATCATAGCAAGTCTCAATATTTCACAACATCACCTACATCTGAAGGCGGTGTTGGGTCAAGCTAAGGTCCAACGGCTTACGCCTTAAAACTGAAAAATGTCAATCCTTCCTTGACAAAGCTACTTTTATTGGCATTGAACTTAGCCGTGATGGATTTCGGCCTGTAACAAGCAAAATTGACGCCATTTCAAAATTTCAAATACCTGAGATCATCAAGGGTCTGAAGCGTTTTTTGGATATGGTCGATTTCTATCACCGTTTCGTTCTACATTTTTCTGAAATTGCCGCACCTTTAACAAATTTGACACCCAATGCGAAGGAGAATGCCAAAACTCCAATCGCATGGACAAACACATCAAACGATGCGTTGGAAAAACTCAAAACGGCGCTGAAGCAAAGCGTCACATTGGCATTTCCAAGCAAGACTGTCAAAATAGAGTTAACTACTGATGCCTCAATGGTCGCCGCAGGCGCAGTTTTGCATCAAGTGGTTAGCGGCAGCAGACATCCTCTAGCATTTTTCTCAAAAAAGTTCACGGATTTAGAAACAAAAAATCCGCATTCGATAGTGAATTGTTGCCTATCTATTTGGCACTGAAGTTTTTTTCACGGCTTCTGGGTCTGGAGTTCGTTGTCAAAACAGACCACAAACCGCTGATACGGGCCTTACATATGCGAGCACCGGGACCATAACAAGCACGTTGGCTGTCGTACATATCAGAATCTAACTGCACCATACTGCACGTGCCAGGCTCTGATAATATTGTTGCGGATGCACTATCGCGATCCATTTCGACAATTTCCAATCAAATTGATGAACGTTGGACAACCTGTCAGAAATTGGACAAAAATCTGCAACATTTTTAAGAAGACAACGCTGCTATTCAAATCAGTTAAAATTGGAAATGCCGAAATTGTTTGCGACGGAAAATCGCAATCAATAGGACCATTTGTACCTCAAAACATGCGACGAGAAATTTTTGACAATTTAACCCACACAGGCCCAAACGCAACTTTGCGCAACATTTCCGAAATATACATTTGGCCAAACATGAACAAAGAAGTGCGTTTTGGGCATAATTTTGTCAATAATGCCAAGCCGCAAAAATAACACGTCACACTAAAACTCCTGTCGATGGCATACCAACAAGCGCACGTTTTCACACAATACATATCGATATTGTAGGACCATTGCTACCATCAAAAGGTTTTACATATCTTGTGACTATCATAGGCAGGTTCACTCGATGGGTTGAAACTGTTCCGGTGTCAGACATATCGACCGAAACTGTTGCTACAGTACTAGGAAACTCATGGGTAAATCGTTTCGGTACACCCCGAATGTTCATTTCTGACCGTGGACCTCAATTTGAATCAGCACTGTGGATTGAATGACAAAATTGGGCATTCACAAAAATTACAACGGCATATCATCCAGCCTGTAACGGAGCCGTTGAGCGGATTCACCGCACCCTAAAAAGCTCGCTTCGCTCACACTGTAACAACAAACAGTGGTCGGAGTGTTTGCCTCTGAGTTTACTGGGGATTCGTACAGCTATCAACAAACACGGTATGAGCGCATCTAAGTTTTTATATGGCACATCACTAGAGTTGCCCAATCAGTATTTCGTTCCATCGGAGCCAAGTTTTGTTGAACCAACTTCTGACTTTACGCAAAGGTTTTTCACTTCTATTGAAAACTTAAGGGCTCCAGAACGACATCACCACGTTCCGTATTTTGTACCGAGAGAGCTTTTAAGGACCTTAAGTACGTTTGGTTACGTGATATTGCTCCGAAATCAAGCCTACAACCGCGTTACCTCGGTCCATTTGAAGTGCTCCAGCGTGACAATAAAACAATTACTATTTCCTATCATGGCAACGTTCAAAAAATTTCTATTGATCGAGTTAAGCCAGCGTTTGTGAGCTTGGATTCGGGAACAAATCAGAGTGAAAACACAAGTCACAATTCTAAAAGCGGTATATCCAAAAGTAAGCTGGTTTCAGTAACGAAGTTTGATCCAAAATACCTTAGTGTGGGTACAGTGGTTCTCGCGAAATTTCGCGGTTTTCAACCTTGGCCAGCTAAGGTGGTGACTGTGGAGAACACTCCGCTGGAGAAGAAGAAACGTCCAAAAGATTGTACTTCGGTACAGTTTTTTTCAAACAAATCGTTACGCTTTTGTTCCAAACAAATGTGTAACAGAGTTTGTCCATAATCAACGAACAAAAATTTATAATTATAACAGGGCAGCTCACATTGCGGAATTGTATGTCGTCAACAAGAACAAAACAATATAGTCAAAACAAAATTCGATACAATTTCGCCCTCTTCGAAATGTAACCTTCAACTTTAAAAAACGAGCAATTTGAGTTTGAAAGAAACATTCTACTTCTCTCGCGGGGGTAGTTTAGTTCCCTTGTTTTGCGATATATTTTTGGTCCATATATTTGCCGCTTCTATTCGTTTTGCAATATTGATTTTGTTTGTGTGTTGCAGCTGTCAAAAAACGCATTTATAGTCCACTGTCTTCCATGAAAGGAATTGCGAATTATTGTTGCCTGGAGTGAATTTAGTTTTTTTGTTATATCATTTTTCAATTTTCACTAAAAATACTTTGGTCAATAAAGCAGCTAATATGTCTTGGATGTTATATTTTATTCTGTTGGATCAGTTTACGATTGCCATGCTCCATTACGGAGAAAATAAACATGAAGCTCCGTCAACTCCGTGTGGCATCAAAATGACAACAACAGTGCGTGCATATTAGTTTCATACTGTTGCCTTGGAAATGTCTTGTGTTAGCAAACACTAATAGTTTTATTCGAATCGAGTACAGTTACGTTGTGGAGGACTAGAAGCGCATAGATTAGATCGATCGTCTCTAGTTGTTCTGCTAGTGTTAACAGCTCATTGGAATCCTTACCTCAAATGCACTGCACCCTATATCATAGTGACATGTTTTAATGGGTGTTACTTTTTAACACACTGACATTTATCAACGGTGGTGCTGGTTACGGTGTCTTCAAAGAGAGCGTTCCACAGATGAGTTATCCTCCAATTAAAGGAGTGGTTTATGACATTCGTGCGTGCATATTGAATCGCCAGTACCATACTGTTGCCTCGCAAGTGTCTTGTATTAGCGAACAGTCCCTTGAGTGCCTAGACTTTGACTATCAAGTAGACACGGGTACAGCGAGGGGTGGCGTGGGTTGCCGGCTCGGGCATTGAAACAGGGGCATGCGGGAGAACTTGCATCAGCCGAATTCGAAAGGGCGCAGTGTTATGGATAACTTGCTCGGTGCAGCGTGGAATTTAATTAGGTTCAAAATCCTTAAGAGGTTCTGTTGAAGCTAATTTCTAAAATTCCTACCGGGACCAGGTTCAATATCTACATAAAAATTCCTAACAGCTTTGATAAAATATACGACGGATCAACTGCTTTACTGTTGAAGTTCGTCTTTACAACACATTATCATTTCGCCCAATTGGGGTGCACTGCACACTATTTACAACAACCATAATATCGAGGTAGTAACCACGAGTACCTTGCAAGATACCCTGATGAGACTGGTATACCTTCTTGAACACGAAACCCTTAGTCAGAGTTTGGTCGCTTTGAATCCGAACTTTTGGGTAAACTTTGATCGATTACCTGGGACCACCTTGAGTCCGCGCTTTTACCGAGAAAAATAACTGTCTACCCATTAAACCACCATGTTAAGTTCTTGGTGTGCTAGGAGTTCCCAATGAAAGCAGACCGAAGGCCCACCAATTTAAAGCATTCACAACAGAGATTGAAACGGTCCGCGAACAATCCATCAGTACTTAACGTGAGGTTTGCTCCAGGTGGGGCTCAGAAAAAGGGTGCCGACGAGGATTCTTCCCGTAGATACACAGTCAGAAAACCAAAGTCCCACCAAGGTTTAGTTCAGTTCTATTCACGGGCGGCGCCAGTCTCTGTTTAGTCCTACGCTCAGCTAGTGAGCTTCGTAATTTTATTGAACTCTGGTCCGCAATCGTTTGCATCACAGATTACTCATAAGAACAGAGAATACAACGTACGAATAGAGAATTCGGAGCTGTGAGCTTAGCACGGATCGGAGACAGCTGGTGTAACCTGGGGATGCAAACGACCGCGTCCCAAAATCGCTCGTATCGCCACCTATAAATTTTGGTTAAACCTCATTTAGAGGTGACCCTTGACTAAACCCCTTTTCAATATAACTTTCACCTGAACCCTATGTAAAGAAACGAATATTAACCGAGACAGTCACGGTTCGTCGTCCGTTGGAAAACGAACCACAATATTCTTTTAAGGGAAGAGCAGAAAATAGTCTGGGCCCTGCGACCTGCCGAGACGGCACATCAGGGGCCTTCAATCACGGGCCATAGTTCCCAGGGCTCCCGGCTACAGTAACTGCACGACTTGGGGTGCCTGGGTTCTTTCCCCTTTTTTGTGAAAATGAGCACAACCCATAATTTACAGAACCACCGCGGGGTATCGCTCGGGGAAATGCAAAACCGCGACGATGATCGCGACTGTCTCGGAACTCCTAAATATTCTGAGAAATACCGGCCTACTTCCTCCGCATGCTGAGATGCCTCTCCTTAAAACCTGGTCCTACGCCCTATAACGGAAAATTTTAACCACTCCTCGAACCTGCGAACGGAAAGAAAACGTCCGAGGAGCGGGGAACCGGTCGAGACGCGAGTGGGCATAATTTTGAATACTTTAGCGAATTTTGTCGGAGTTCGGCCTTTACGAGCGCACGGAGCATCCTTCCGACGCTCCACCGTCCGTAAAGGCGACCCTTGCGTGATTGAAAGAAAAACCCACAGGCCAGGTGAGGCTCTCCACCGTGGGGGCACGGTGGAAGACCACCCTGGTTCAAACGAAAACCCGCGGAATAAAACCCCAGCAAGCGCGACAACAGAACGAAAAAGAAAAAGCCTACTTAACGGCGACAACCGCCATATTCTTACAAGCGAAAGCTCGACTGGTCCCAATCGGAGAATTGGGCAGTCTCCTTTTATACCCGAAGTTAGAACCCCTTTCCTTTGGTAACTGTCTCCTATCGCCTATGATCACCCAAAGTTTTAAACGTTAAACCCTTTGAAATCTCCGCCAAACGTCAAAACAACGACACCAACATTTTACAAAACAACACATAATATATATAAAATCGTCGCACAACGTATCGCTAATGGCCCCTTGATGGGCTCGCGTCACTCTAGCTGGTCTGCAAGAAAACATTGTTATGTGGCCGAAGTGTGCCAAAGGGCGACGTGAACAACTAAACCTCGTGCTGGTCGGCGCGAGGTTTTATTTTTGGTAAAATATAAAGGCGCTTTAGGCGCTGGAAATAAATAAAGGTTGCGTTAAATTTTTGAGCATAACTAACGAATGGAGAGGAGTTAGGAGGCCGGCGGCGGGATCATATCCATCCCTGGCTGGTCGCTTACTCATAGAAACATTAAATTTAATGTATCTCCCCTAGGAGGCCCTTAGAGGCCGTTTTCTACGTGCAAAATAGTAAAATTTTGTTTCCAAACTGAGTTATGGGGGTCTTGCGGAGATCCGTTGGGGCGGACGGCTCCGGTTTTCAATGAGATGGTTAGTATAGGACCCAATTTAGGTACAGGGCTCGAAAAATCGGGGAGTTTTGGTTTGAGTTGTAGCAATTTGGGACCTTAAAATTTGGGAGTTTAAACGCCACTTAAAATTTGAGAGTTTAAACACCAGATTGGGGGTCTATAAGTACTTGCGGGTTGGGGTTAAGTTGACCCGAACGAACAATTTTGAAACCCTATAGGCCCCTAATTATAATTTAATGCCCCCCTTTTGGTTTGAAATAACCCCAAAATTTCAAAATTCTAACACCCCTTGTAAAAATGAACCTTTTTCACATTAGGTCAATTTTATCTCTTGTTCCATGTATTGAAAATATCCCGCACAATACTAAATAACTTGTCATATTCCGGCGGCGTGTCAGGATAAGCTTCCAACCCCAGACCATTATAAAAAGTCCAAATTGAGTTTCGCACGACGCCCCGACCCATCCTGACACTGGGCCATATGCACAGTATACATTATATGAGCTAACCTGAATTGCATACATATCAGTTAAGGATGCGCATCGGAGTCGGCCTCAGGGCACCTAGTCAGCGGATCTGTTAGGTCAAATGGCGGTGAATCTTGAAAATCTAACTCCTTGTCCCCGGCCTATCCGCCTGCGCATCCAACGCCCCATACAAAAATACAATTATTAATGTAATAAATACAAGTAATGTCGCTCTGGGGTCGATCGGATACCCTAAAAATGAATTGTGATTCGATTATGGAGCGAAATCGTTCCTCGCACCTCGGGCGGGTGCAGCGTGATCATATCAACACAATACAATGATAACATAGAGTATATTTTATAACCACAAAAGGATTATACATAAATTGAGGTACAGATCACGCTCCACCGGTATCCGATCGCCCGTTAAGTTAACTTTATTCCTCTGGTTGTAGCCCTTGCGAAATATTTAAGATTTCGTAAAAACTCGGGCTGTTACATCTCTTAAATATTTTTTGGATTTTATAGACTCCTTACTTATGGTGAAAAACTGAATTTGTCGAGGCATGCTAAAGAAAGTGAAAATATTGCGTGATTAATTTCATGTGATGCACAGCCGTTGATATCAGTTAGGGAAAGTTGGTGTGAAATTTGAAAATTAGCCCGTTTGAGTTTGAAGTTACCCTAAATTTCGAAGAATTCTTCCAAAAAATCCCCAAGAATTTTCCAAAAGTTTATCAAAACGAGGGTAGAAGGACACTCAGCTTGGTTGGTTATCACCATATTGGTAAAACGCGTCGCTTCTCTCTTATTATTCGGTAAATTTGAAAGTTTTCCCTTATGGTTTATAAAAATTTTATGCTAGTTTGAAAAATATTTCCGAAAAATACTATTTATTGTTGATGAGATCAAGATGTCACTCTTTGCCACACATAATATAACATTATATATACACAGTTGCATATTATTGCAATATATTTTAGCACGTACCTCCAAAGTTTCAGGGCAGGGCTGGACCCATGCCATAGTTTTAAGGTAGCCCCTAGCAAAAGGTTCGGCTGCCGGGGTGCCAAATCCCAGACGTTCACGTTTGTTGAAATTTTATATTTTCGTTGGATAAGTCGTAGTTGGGTTTGCTTATTTCGCTCTAATTTTAATAACAAGCTTTCTTACCACCATGTTATCCAGGAGTTATTTGTTCCGTCCGTAATACTTAGTTTGGCTAATTGCATTTGTATCCTACTTTATTTGTTCAGAGCAATCCTACTGGCTATCCACTGCTAGTTATTTCCTACTCGTCTAAGGTACAGTTCACCGTTACTCGCCCTATTTGTTCCGGCCATCTTTATTGTCTATTTCGGTTCTCCTAAATACTCGCAGGCTTGCACTTAATTCTCTGATCGCTTCCCTTATTACCCTAGGTTACCGCGTCAAACGGCCGAGTTCGGCATCGCGCACTAATTGGCTAATCCACTCCCGCAGATTACGCCGACAGTTATTGGAAACCATGGGTTCCTTGAAATGTGGGCGTTCCTGCCATTCCATGTGCGGTTCATCAGGTTCCCAGGCGTCAGTGGCATTGAAAGCGACTGGCCAGTTCGGAAAGTATACGTTGTGGAACGCATCATGTTGCTGCCGATGGTTGGCGACAATTTGCTTTGAATTCGACTGTCCAGGACATTGCATCCCGGTTAGCCGCGGCCCATCGGGGTATTGGCGGTGCGGCAATGATGGGTGGTCCTGATGGTACTCGCCGGGAAAGCATCCCTATGTGGCGTTTGATCTTCTTGAAGGCTGGTCGCATGGAGCTGCTCCAGGGGCGCCTTCCGATAGATGTATTGGCAGCCTCCAAGCAAGATAACGCATTTAGGTAGTGTCGCCAAGACCGCGCTTGGATCATGCGAAACTAGTGTGATGCGAGGCCATGCACAGACCAGCCACTTGTTATCGTCAGTCGTTTCCAGCAATGGCAGCGTAAGCGTGTCACCCAAGACAATGACGTGCGGCCAACGGGCGTATCCAGAGGTGACGTATTCACGCACCTCTTCGAGGAGCCGCCCCATGACCTTATGGCAGCGTCTGGGTTGTTCACCTTGCTGTAACTGCTGGACCGTGCGTCCGACGCACCAGAAAGTATCGGTGGTCATTTCCAGAAGCGGTCGACTACCCGTAAGGTGGAGGATTCGCTCGTAGCTAAGGATGACAAACTTATGGAGCAGGATCGGACGCATAATGTGCTTTAGCAAAGGTTTGAGCCGGGCACTTGTGATGTTGTCGATCAATTCATCATTTAGTGTCCGGGCTCTTGCTTTGATCTGCTGGGGCGTTCCGACCATATCCATCAGTTCCTTGGCTTCTTCCATTAGGCCAAGTACGAGGAGCACCTTTATTTGGTAGTGCTGTTCGACAGTTCTGGCCGTAATGCTGTCGTGATGAAAGGGTGTCGGAGCTTTGTTTATGTTAGATAGATCCAGCCATTCGGTGCCATGTGATAGAAATGGGATGTAGGGTGTCGTCAAGTCGACGTGGTAGATTGGGATGCTGGGCAGACGGTACATGGTTGCTTCGGGCGGGGCGTACGGTCCGACTACCGATAATCGTTTATCTGGGCCGCCTTCGGACCGTCTGCTCCCAGTGTCACCGCGTTGCTGAACACCATTGTCCAATTGACTATCACTTCGTCGCCGAACGCTGTTGTCCATCTGTAATAATATAATTTTTATTGGTTGTCGTCCTTTTCTCATAACAGTCGGTTTTCGCTACGCATACTAGTGTATCCGCGGACGGATACTCAAGCGATTCTTACCTTCTATTCTCAATTTCGTACTTGCATCTGCGAGCGGTGTTTTCGGGGCGCTAGAGAACAGGGTGCTATGTTGCCCTCTGCCAACTACTTATTTCCCTATTTGCTTGGGGTACCTGCACGCGAGCAAGCCTTTTCTGAGTTCTAATTTTCTTCGTGGTCTCTTGGTCGTTCGCTCGTCTGAAAAAGTCCAGTACAGCGAACGTAATGGCCCATGAACCAATGATAAGCGGGCGCCACCACTGGTTCAGTCCATCGCTGGCGATCCTCCCCCGGTTGAATGGTCCGACCGTGTCCCAAGCTTTGGGTGCCGATAATGCTGCTGACCATGTGGGCATGATGACGTTCCGCAGGGCCTGATGATCTTGAGTAAGACGCAGTTTCCGGGCGCGGAGTTCCGCAGCCCACGCCTCACTAGTGTAGTTGATGGCGTTCCAGTACGGTGGCGGAGAGGCAACGAAAACTGCCGCGCTTTCTCGGAAACGCCGTTCGAGCGCTTCCAGCCGCCGCTTAATACGTTTCATGAACGCGCTGGGTGAGTAAACTGTGCTGTCGTCACCCCGTACCTTGTTGTAGCCGCTCAACACGATGACACAGTCCGTTTGTGGCGTGATGAGAGCGTTGGCCCACTGCACCAGGTCGGCCATTTCCATGTGGTGTCAAGCAAAAACCAACCAACGGTGCTGGTCTGCGGTGTTGAGTAGCGGCAGTGCTTGTTCGTCGCCCACAATGACAACCTTTGTTGTATTCCCAGAGGCGTAGATCCACGTTGAGTTGTAGAAAACAAACGTTTATTGAAAGCCAACAGAAGTAAGTGAACAAAACGTAGTAAACAAGACAGTAAAAGTAACGTTGAATCGAGACAATAAGAAACAGTAAACTGAACAGTAATGAAACAGTACTTCAGCAGTAACTAAACAGTAACTCAAGTTGTGGTAAGCAACCGTCTTTAAATATAATCAAAGAATCTTCTAGAATAATCATGACATCAGTCTTCGAAATCCGTAGAACATTCTAGAAGGATCGAGATGCCGTCACTCCACGTGTGAGGATGTCCTCGTACATCATAGGAGCTTCCAGAACAGGATCGAATGTAATTCCAAAATGTTCTGGCGAAGCAAATCCATAACACCTCCCCGCCTAGCCGAAGGTTTACCTTGACGGCGAGTAGTGTTTAGGCGGACGCCCTTTTGTTGTCCGCTTTGAACGCCGTAGTTGCTGACCGCCGGAACTGGACGCATCGTCGATAGTTTCTTCTCCTCCTGTCTGAGGTACTTCGGCGATTTCCAACGGATCATTATCCGCAGTATTTGTGGCACCTGTTGAATCGACATCTGCGCCAGGTTCGTTGTCATCTTGAGAAACGTGCCTTGGCTGCAGTTGTTCGACGTGTCGCCGCCAGGTGGGTCCTCGTGGATAAACACGGACGTTGACAGTACGGGTGCCTTTTCGCTGTGTGACTACAGCGGGCACCCAACGTGGCTGCTTGTCGTGATGGGGTCCAAAGTACAGAGCATAGACCGGATCACCGACTTTATAAGCAGGGTCCACTTTTGCAACAGTTTGAAATTGGGATTTGCTAGCTTCTTTGGCTTGCTTACCTTGAGCAGTGTAAGCTGGGGACGGAAGCAGAGTGTCGATTTTCGTCCGAATTTGTCTCGAATTGAGTAACTCACTGGGGGAATATCCGCTGGAGTTAGGAGTGCGACGATATTGCATCAGGAACTCTTGCAAGGCTTTTCTCGGAGGAAGACTTGATTTCCGTAAAGCTTGCTTGAAAGTTTGGACGAGTCGTTCTGCGGATCCATTCGTAGCAGGATGATACGGAGCACCTGTAAGATGAGTAATTCCTCGTTCTTTGCACCATGCCTGGAATTCTTCCGACATGAATGCTGATGCATTGTCCGTGACCAATGTATGAGGATATCCGAAATGAGCAAAGTCCTGTTCCAGGAGATCAATCGTTGCCTTTGCCGTGACCGCCTGAGTTGTATGAATACAGGGATATTTTGAATATGCGTCCGTTAAAACCATCCAATTAGTCCCCAGGAAATTAATAGCGTGATCAAGATGCAAACGGCTCCATGGTTTTTCTGGTAGCATCCATGGATGAATTGCAGGTTTTGGTGGTTTGTTTTGGTGCTCCCCACAGCTGGTGCAAGTGCGGCAGGTTGCTTCGATGTCATCATCAATATTTGGCCAGTAGACAGCCGTACGTGCAAGCTGCTTCATACGCTGCATGCCAAAGTGTCCCAGGTGCAACAATTCCAAGACATCGCGGCGAAGATTGGCAGGGATCACTACTCTGGAGCCAAGTACTAAGCAACCGTTAACAATAGATAGTGAATCAGCCAACTTACGGTAACGTTGCATTTCCGTGCCTTCGTCGTTCTTCTTTGGCGGCCATCCTTCACGCGTGAATCGAAGCACTACTGAAATGACTGGATCTTTCGCCGATTCGCGGGCCAGTGAATGTTTGTCAGCAGGAGTGACTTTGTTACTGATGTTTTGAATGGCACAGACCATAGCTGCATCGTCTTCGCTTTCCTCCCTGTCGAACTGGAAATCGTCAGTCGCAGGTAGACGACTCAGGACATCAGCATTTGCATGATCAGCTGTTTTGCGGAATTCAATTTGGTAATCAAATTGTCCCAACATGAGAGCCCAACGTGCCAATCTGTTTGCGGCGAGAATCGGTGTTTCTTTTCCGGGCCCAAACATGGCAATAAGTGGTCGATGATCTGTGACCAACGTAAATTTCCTTCCATAAAGGTATTGGTAAAATTTCTTTAACCCGAAGATAATAGCCAGTGCTTCCTTCTGAATCTGACTGTAGTTCTTCTGGGATTCATTAAGAATTTTTGAGACGTTGCAAATTGGCCGCTCGCTTCCATCTGGATAGCGGTGAAATAATACTGCACCAATTCCAACGTTGGAAGCATCGCAAGCAACTCCTAATGGTATTGATTCGTTATAATGAACCAGCACGTTTTCAGAGGAAAGAAGTTGCTTTAGTCGATCGAATGCAGATTGTTGTTCTGCGTCCCATTTCCAGGGCGTCTTCTTCTTTGTAAGACGGAACAGTGGTTCGGAAATTGTAGCCAGGTTGGTAGGAAGGAACTTGGCGTAAAACTGTACCGAGCCCAAGAATGCTCTCAGACTGGACACGTCTTGTGGTGCCGGTAATTTGAGGAGATCGTCGACCTTTGGTCCTTTGGCGATTCCTTCTTTCGACAGTAAGTGTCCAAGATATTCAACCCACGGTTGTGCAAACTGACATTTTTCCAGTCGGCAGCGGAGTCCTTTATTATCTAGACGCTGAAGTAATCGTCGGAGATTCCGCAGATGATCATTAGCATCTTTGCCACTGACCAAAATGTCATCCAGATAGACAGCAATACCAGGTAGATCTTGTGTAAGCTGATCCATGGTTTGCTGAAAGTAACCTGGAGCGGACTTGATGCCAAACGGCAGTCGTTTTTGAAGAAGCACACCTTTGTGTGTATTGAGAGCAAGTTTCCTTTGACTTCTTGGGCCTAGTTTGATCTGGTTATACGCATCGGCCAGATCAATCTTTGTAAACCCGTATCCACCTCCTAGTTTACGCATGAGATCCTCCGGAAGAGGTAGCGGGTGTCGATGGTCTTTTAGCTGCCGGTTTATACTGACAGAATAGTCACCACAAACACGCAATGCAGGCTTAGTCTCACCTGGACGGAGTGCCTTGCGAACGGGAACAACTGGCGTGCCGTATTCATTGAACTGAGTCGGCTCCCAAATTCCTTTAGCAATGCCGCTTTCGTACGCTTTCTCCAAATCGGCTTGGATGGCAAAAGGGACCGGTCTTGCTTTGCAGAAAATCGGGTGGGATTGTCGCTTGAATTCGACTTCTAGTTCAAAGTCTTTAAGGCATCCCAGTTCTGACTTCCAAAGGTTGGGGAATTCTTCGCAGAGTTCTTTGCATTGGTCTCGTAGCTTAATGTCAGCCTTGAGATGACTAAACACTGCGTTGCAAGAAATTACATTGTCCATTGCCTTATCCACGGAGATTCCCAACTGTTTGGTTGCCTCTCGTCCCAAGAGGTTCAAGTCAGGAATGTCGGTTACCGTAAATCGAACGTCACAACCAAACTCTGACCCTTGGCAACGAGTATTCCTAACGAAAGTGCCTTTCACTGGCAAATCATGTTTGCTGGCGGTCTCATAGCGGCAGCAGGGGTTATCTAACTTCGGCCGTCCCAACCTATGCCAGTAGTCAGTGGATATGAAATTACCTGTAGTGGCAGTATCCAGCTCAAGCACGCACCGTTTGCCATCAATCTCTAGTGGTACTTCAAGCTTTGGCATATTGTCGTGGGATTCCTTGACCGAGTTGATGAATTCAATTCTTTTCACGGAATTTTTGCTTGCCTTTGATGTGGAAAGCTTCTTTTTGCGGCAGACCTTCTCCAAATGACCCTTGAGATTGCAATGGTTGCACTTAGCCTCTTTGAATCGGCAATCGTTTGCCTTGTGGTTCGGTTGACCGCAGCGGTAGCAGGTTACCTTTGTCTTGCCCGAATCACTGAAATTCTCTGAGGATTCCATTGCATGGGCCTTGTGATGCTGCTTCACCTTATTTACCGGCTTTGGCTTGGAGCCGTAGACGGTTTCTTTGGCGACTTTAGCGGCATCTTCCGTTTCAGTTGCGATTTCAATTGCGCGAGCGAAATTCAGTTCGTCGTCTTTGATCTTGAAAAGGGCCTTGAGAACGGCTTCATTGTTGATAGAGCAAATGAAGCGAGTGCGCAATGCCTCGTCCTGGGGGTCCTTAATAGACGCAAAGTCGCACGTTGCAGCGTCTTGGCGAATGCGCGCCGCCAGTTCCTGAATTGTTTCGCCGGGTTTGCGCTGCATATCGCTCCAGAACTTGAATCGTTCCCGGACGATGAAACGTTTTGGATCGAACTGATCTTTCATGAAGGCGACTATTTCGTTAAAAGTCAGTTCGTTGATATCAGTAGGAGGGGTCTTTTGAGCCGCGAGATTAACCAATAGCTTGTACGTAGTGGCTGATTGGTTCGTAAGAAATACTTGGGCTTTCTTATTGTCCGAAACAGAATGAGCGCCCAGGAAGGTGCAGAACCTAGCGTAATAATCGGTCCAAAGTTCAGACGTTGAATCAAAAGGAGGGAAGTTCGGAGTCGCCGAGGTGACCGTTGAAGTAGAAGTTAAAGTCGTACCTGACGTGATCTTCCCAAGTATACTTTCGAATCTTGTCTGATCGTCCTTCCGTTGTTGCTCCATCTTCAGCATCATTTCTTGTTGTTGCTGAAGTTGTTGCTGCATGAGTACCATCAGGTCCTTGAATTCGGCCATGATGCGATGACTTCGATCTTGATCAATCCGTTGACTATGTGGCAGTCGATCGTAGTGTTGAACAAGATCCTACTCAGTGCGCCAGAAAGCTTCTGTTGTATTCCCAGAGGCGTAGATCCACGTTGAGTTGTAGAAAACAAACGTTTATTGAAAGCCAACAGAAGTAAGTGAACAAAACGTAGTAAACAAGACAGTAAAAGTAACGTTGAATCGAGACAATAAGAAACAGTAAACTGAACAGTAATGAAACAGTACTTCAGCAGTAACTAAACAGTAACTCAAGTTGTGGTAAGCAACCGTCTTTAAATATAATCAAAGAATCTTCTAGAATAATCATGACATCAGTCTTCGAAATCCGTAGAACATTCTAGAAGGATCGAGATGCCGTCACTCCACGTGTGAGGATGTCCTCGTACATCATAGGAGCTTCCAGAACAGGATCGAATGTAATTCCAAAATGTTCTGGCGAAGCAAATCCATAACACCCCCCCCCCCGGCGGAGGGTTTGCTTTGGCGGGGGGGGGGGTTGGGGGGGGGGGCCTTTTTTTGTTCGCTTTGGACGGGGTGGTTGCTGGCCGGCGGGGGGGGGCGCATCGTGGTAGTTTCTTCTCCTCCTGTCTGGGGTACTTCGGCGATTTCCGGCGGATCATTATCCGCAGTATTTGTGGCGCCTGTTGAATCGACTCTGCGCCAGGTTCGTTGTCATCTTGAGAAGGGTGCCTGGGCCGCGGTTGTTCGACGTGTCGCCGCCGGGTGGGTCCTCGTGGGTAAACACGGACGTTGACAGTACGGGTGCCTTTTCGCTGTGTGACTACAGCGGGCACCCAACGTGGCTGCTTGTCGTGATGGGGTCCAAAGTACAGAGCATAGACCGGATCACCGACTTTATAAGCAGGGTCCACTTTTGCAACAGTTTGAAATTGGGATTTGCTAGCTTGTTTTGGCTTGCTTACCTTGAGCAGTGTAAGCTGGGGACGGAAGCAGAGTGTCGATTTTCGTCCGAATTTGTCTCGAATTGAGTAACTCACTGGGGGAATATCCGCTGGAGTTAAGAGTGCGACGATATTGCATCAGGAACTCTTGCAAGGCTTTTTTCAGAGGAAGACTTGATTTCCGTAAAGCTTGCTTGAAAGTTTGGACGAGTCGTTCTGTGGATCCATTTGTAGCAGGATGATACGGAGCACCTATAAGATGAGTAAATTCCTCGCTCTTTGCACTATGCCTGGAATTCTTCCGACATGAATGCTAATGCATTGTCCGTGACCAATGTATGAGGATATCCGAAATGAGCAAAGTCCTGTTCCAGGAGATCAATCGTTGCCTTTGCCGTGACCGCCTGAGTTGTATGAATACAGGGATATTTTGAATATGCGTCCGTTAAAACCATCCAATTAGTCCCCAGGAAATTAATAGCGTGATCAAGATGCAAACGGCTCCATGGTTTTTCTGGTAGCATCCATGGATGAATTGCAGGTTTTGGTGGTTTGTTTTGGTGCTCCCCACAGCTGGTGCAAGTGCGGCAGGTTGCTTCGATGTCATCATCAATATTTGGCCAGTAGACAGCCGTACGTGCAAGCTGCTTCATACGCTGCATGCCAAAGTGTCCCAGGTGCAACAATTCCAAGACATCGCGGCGAAGATTGGCAGGGATCACTACTCTGGAGCCAAGTACTAAGCAACCGTTAACAATAGATAGTGAATCAGCCAACTTACGGTAACGTTGCATTTCCGTGCCTTCGTCGTTCTTCTTTGGCGGCCATCCTTCACGCGTGAATCGAAGCACTACTGAAATGACTGGATCTTTCGCCGATTCGCGGGCCAGTGAATGTTTGTCAGCAGGAGTGACTTTGTTACTGATGTTTTGAATGGCACAGACCATAGCTGCATCGTCTTCGCTTTCCTCCCTGTCGAACTGGAAATCGTCACTCGCAGGTTGACGACTCAGGACATCAGCATTTGCATGATCAGCTGTTTTGCGGAATTCAATTTGGTAATCAAATTGTCCCAACATGAGAGCCCAACGTGCCAATCTGTTTGCGGCGAGAATCGGTGTTTCTTTTCCGGGCCCAAACATGGCAATAAGTGGTCGATGATCTGTGACCAACGTAAATTTCTTTCCATAAAGGTATTGGTAAAATTTCTTTAACCCGAAGATAATAGCCAGTGCTTCCTTCTGAATCTGACTGTAGTTCTTCTGGGATTCATTAAGAATTTTTGAGACGTTGCAAATTGGCCGCTCACTTCCATTTGGATAGCGGTGAAATAATACTGCACCAATTGCAACGTTGGCAGCATCGCAAGCAACTCCTAATGGTATTGATTCGTTATAATGAACCAGCACGTTTTCAGAGGACAGAAGTTGCTTTAGTCGATCGAATGCAGATTGTTGTTCTGCGTCCCATTTCCAGGGCGTCTTCTTCTTTGTAAGACGGAACAGTGGTTCGGAAATTGTAGCCAGGTTGATAGGAAGGAACTTGGCCTAAAACTGTACTGAGCCCAAGAATGCTCTCAGCCTGGACACGTATTGTGGTGCCGGTAATTTGAGGAGATCGTCGACCTTTGGTCCTTTGGCGATTCCTTGTTTCGACAGTAAGTGTCCAAGATATTCAACCCACGGTTGTGCAAACTGACATTTTTCCAGTCGGCAGCGGGGTCCTTTATTATCTAATCGCTGAAGTAATCGTCGGAGATTCCGCAGATGATCATTAGCATATTTGCCACTGACCAAAATGTCATCCAGATAGACAGCAATACCAGGTAGATATTGTCTAAGCTGATTCATGGTTTGCTGAAAGTAACCTATAGCGGACTTGATGCCAAACGGCAGTTGTTTTGAAGAAGCACACCTTTGTGTGTATTGAGAGCAAGTTTCCTTTGACTTCTTGGGCCTAGTTTGATCCGGTTATACGCATCGGCCAGATCAATCTTTGTAAATCCGTATCCACCTCCTAGTTTACGCATGAGATCCTCCGCAAAAGGTAGCGGGTGTCGATGGTCTTTTAGCTGCAGGTCTATACTGACAGAATAGTCACCACAAACACGCAATGCAGGCATAGTCTCACCTGCACGGAGTGCCTTGCGAACGGGAACAACTGGCGTGCCGTATTCATTGAACTGAGTTGGCTCTCAAATTCCTTTAGCAATGCCGCTTTCGTACGCTTTCTCCAAATCGGCTTGGATGGCAAAAGGGACCGGTCTTGCTTTGCAGAAAATCCGGTGGGATTGTCGCTAGAATTCGACTTCTAGTTCAAAGTTTTTAAGACATCCCAGTTCTGACTTCCAAAGGTTGGGGAATTCTTCGCAGAGTTCTTTGCATTGGTATTGTAGCTTAATGTCAGCCTTGAGATGACTAAACACTGCGTTGCAAGAAATTACATTGTCCATTGCCTTATCCACGGAGATTCCCAACTGTTTGGTTGCCTCTCGTCCCAAGAGGTTCAAGTCAGGAATGTCGGTTACCCTAAATCGAACGTCACAACCAAACTCTGACCCTTGGCAACGAGTATTCCTAACGAAAGCGCCTTTCACTGGCAAATCATGTTTGCTGGCGGTCTCATAGCGGCAGCAGGGGTTATCTAACTTCGGCCGTCCCAACCTATGCCAGTAGTCAGTGGATATGAAATTACCTGTAGTGGCAGTATCCAGCTCAAGCACGCACCGTTTGCCATCAATCTCTAGTGGTACTTCAAGCTTTGGCATATTGTCGTGCGATTCCTTGACGGAGTTGATGAATTCAATTCTTTTGACGGAATTTTTGCTTGCCTTTGATGTGAAAAGCTTCTTTTTGCAGCAGACCTTCTCCAAATGACCCTTGAGATTGCAACGGTTGCACTTAGCCTCTTTGAATCGGCAATCGTTTGCCTTGTGGTTCGGTTGACCGCAGCGGTAGCACGTTACCTTTGTCTTGCCCGAATCCCTGAAATTCTCTGAGCATTCCATTGTATGGGCCTTGTGATGCTGCTTCACTTTATTTACCGGCTTTGGCTTGGAGCCGTAGACGGATTCTTTGGCGACTTTAGCGGCATCTTCCGTTTCAGTTGCGATTTCAATTGCTCGAGCGCAATTCAGTTCGACGTCTTTGATCTTGAAAAGGGCCTTGAGAACGGCTTCATTGTTGATAGAGAAAATGAAGCGAGTGCGCAATGCCTCGTCCTGGGGGTCCTTAATAGACGCAAAGTCGCACGTTTCAGCGTCTTAGCGAATGCGCGCCGCCAGTTCCTGAATTGTTTCGCCGGGTTTGCGCTGCATATCGCTCCAGAACCTGAATCGTTCTCGGACGATGAAACGTTTTGGATCGAACTAATCTTTCATGAAGGCGACTATT
>JASANE010000054.1:0-32197 GCA_030248225.1 Trileptium ribeirensis | reverse complement strand
CATATAACAAATGAAAAATTGGACCGCGTCATCCCACAGATTATTTAATGTAGCATGGCATGAGTGTCAGACTCTTCTTTAAGTATTCATCATGAACTCTTGGTAGTACCTATAAAAGTGTATTTACTATGTATTTGCCGTTTGGTTGCAGACCAGCTTTCTGCATAAGAAGGTAATAAAAGTTTGCTACATATAATATAGTTTGTCTTGCGGTGTTTTTACGGGTTCATTCGGCTTCATAACTTTTCAACAATGTTAGAATGGAAAATCGTTGGAATTTCAGAAACAAAGAAAAGTTTTCCAATAAACCTGAAAATTCAATTTAGAAGCTGGATGGACATGCTTGATGAAACGTACTGCAAAATCTCTTCTGGTGGTAACGCACAAGGGGTGATGAGTCCTCCATGTTAACCGGACGAAGGTTATTGCATATATATACAAATGTGTTGGAACACTTCCCAGAACCTTGACATAGGCGAGGACAATTATAATTCCACAACCATTCTTTACATACGCTGCAAAACCGTTTACAGGCACAAAAAATTTCACAAACTTCCGTGAGATAAGGACCGCTTAAAATTCATACCAGAAACTACACCTTGGTGCAATATTACAACTCTACTGTGAGGATTACAGACCGCATAGGGTCTAAATTTTCACACCTGCCCCGGCTAGATAATTCGTAGACCAGAAACTGGCGCGTGACAAAAGTAATAGTTGTCACACAGCCATCTTGCTTTAAGTGATTTGTACGCACAGTTGTGACGAGTTCAGACGAGTGCGTTAGCACGAGTTTGAACGAGTGAAATGACACAGTTGAGCGTACAAATCTCTTAAAGCACGCTTGACTGTGCTACAACTGACTTGTAATACAGGTAATTTAGTTAAACGTGCGTTAACGCATTTCGATGCACGGCTGTAACCATATAAGCTGTGTTACAATTGTATTAAGATGAGTTAGTTTGTTTTTGCAAATGTCATCTCAAATTTACTTTTCGATAGTGAACCTTGTGATAATTGTTTACCAGTGATTGCTTATATTAATCAGCTATACATTTATGCGATAATAATGTTAGACAGAATTGTTGTGGTATTTGATATTTATTGAACTGTATAAATATTGCAGATATTTTGTGTTCAGTGATGTCGCATTTTAAGCAATTGAAAGTCGAGATAATAAAAACACTGCTAGCTTACAAGCTTTTACAAACCCAGAAAGTACAAGCCGCCCTATATGAGAGCCATTGAGGTATATAGTTTTGGTTAGTATGAATTATGTAACAGAAGAGAACTCTATTACAGCAGTAATATAGGTTGTATTTTAGAATTATGCGCCTGATAATGGTTAGTGTTGCGGTTTTGACGTCAAATGGCCGGCAGTTAAACTTTTCGGCGTGCCGTCGACCAACGGTTGGTGGAAGCCGAAACGGTCGGCCGACGGCTCAACCGTTGGAGCGACGGCAAATTCTGGCTCACTTCCAAGAAGCTTTCTTTACTACGATACGAATTTAATATCCGTTCGTAAATGCGTTTTCAGTATTTGTTCAAAAATCTATTTGAGTATGAAGATCTTGCACGGCGTATAATAAAACTGCCTAGGCAGGCTACAGCAAGACTGCACCTACCGTATATATTTATTCTGAGAGGCGATCGGCTTTGAGGTCTATCGCTAAACATTGACACATATAAATTAATATGTTATATGCTAAAATATTATACAAAATGGAGCTACACGGTACGAAAACCTTCCTTGTATGCTGGTTATAGACGATTCTATGCAATACATCAAAAAGTACCAGCAGTTTGGTTTCACTTGTGGTACAGCAGTAAACGTATAGGCCATGGCCGACCGAGCAGCGGTCCATAACTGCAGATTAACATCTTTTACGACTGTGAACCGCAGAAGATTGTTTACGGCCGTCGGCTGGAACGACTTTGCAGACAGCTAACGGCTTTCACGGCCGTTCCCCAGCACTAATATGATTTTATCTAACGCATCGCTCGTGCTCATGCATGAGCAAACTCAAATTGCACCACTACCTTCCTCTTCTGTCAGTAGCAATTGACGATCGCTTGTTCGTCGTACCAGCCATCCGTCAATATACAAAAGAACATAGAAATTGGTGTTTTGGGCAACGCACCCACAACGTTAAGTAACAAAAATTGTCCTGTTTACTCATGCATGAGTAAACTCAAATTGCGCCCCTACCTTCCTCTTCTGTGATTAGCAATTTACGATCGTTTGTTCGGCGTACCAGCCATCCGGCAATATATAAAAGAACATAAAAATTGTTGTTTTGGCAACGCATCCAAAATGTTAAGTAACAAAAAATTGCCCTGTTAAAAATTACTTCAAAAACATTATGTAACCGATTTGTGACCGTTTGACATTTTAACTGGAATATTTTATTATATTAGCGAACGAAATTTCCCACGTGTAATGTTTTAAACCCTGCGCGTCACATGTAATGATCGCGAACACTACGTATTATAATGGATAAAACGATATGTGTTAGCGTAACCAAAAATTCGGAATGCGAGTTGCCGCTTTGTACGTTATGAAGCGGTACTATGGCCAAACAGCAAATAGTTTTGTGTTAGCGAACAGAAATTTCACCGTTTTGCAATCAGTTGCTCAGCGCTCGTGAACGGAAATTTTTAAATTTGGAATTGGCTATTGCAATGATTAGTTTGTTCGCCAAAGCTTTTTGTACGTGGTAAGAGGGTGGTAAGGTGCGCAGCTTAAGCTTACTCATGCATTACGCTCCGAGGTCTCATCACGGGGTAGCCGGGTTGGCGGTGGGGTGAGGTGTCGACAAAAGTTGATACCCTCGCCCAGCCCGGAAAACTCCTCACCTTACCTCAGTTTTTGCCAATATGCACCCAATTTTTGCTAAAATTTCAATATCTCCAGCACGCCGGCACGAGGGGATGCCGAGTGCGGAGCGTCAGGGGGCTAGGAGTACCGTCAGGTGACGTAGAACATGGCCACGAGGGGCTGTCCAAGGACTAGGGGGGTAGCCCCTGAATGCCTGCTTCGACATGTATGACCTAACTCATAAGGCAGGTGCTTCAGAAAACTAAATGTTTACGTTTGACTAGTATTTCGGTGAATTCTGCTTTCAGAATCTTTTTACCGATGCCATCAACGTTGAAATAGAATTCCTCTCTGTTGAGCGTAAAATGTAAAAGTGGCATCACAAACAAAATTTTCCTATATAATAGCTTATAGCGTTCGCAAAATAAACCCGCTTGATTATTTGACTCTTCAAATATAACATTTATCAAGCAAAAGGATAAATTTTGATTAACCTTTCAAAGCACTAATTTGTGTATCATGGAATGTTTGAAAAACTCAAGTCTGGTTCAGACGGCGCATGGTAACCACTGATATATTTAGGAGATGTTATTCGGTTCTAAAGAGCCTCAAAAAACCGCGTACAAACAGATAATAAAGGACAAATTCAGTTAATACAACAGCTGACAATGAGAACTGACGATACATATGTGTATATTATGAGTTAAAAGGTCCAATGTTCAAGATAGTTGGAATTTCACCAACCTAAATTAATTATTTCATAATGCATGAGCAAACTTAAGGTTCGCTGTCTACCATTCAGTTTTGCCGTTAGCGTTGCTTGTTCGATGCGCCAACCACGAGTAAATAAAATAAAATTAGTTTTGAGCAATGCAGCCAAAACGCCGAGAACCAAAATATATATTAGCCTTCTAGAAGCTACAATGACACCGTTGGGTTTACCGATGTTGATTTTATTTGCTAGCCACATCAAACCATACCTAATGTTAGATCAAACGAAACGGATAGCTAATAAACTCAATCAATTAATATCAATAATCCATAGCTGAGCCAAGCAAATCCGAGCTAACAGTATTTACGTTTTGATTCGGAAAGTATATACGCCTTTTATTTCACGGCTATACATAAAAATATTGGCATGAATTCAACATAATCCGCTTGTCAGAAACCAACACATACACTGTAAAAACATGATTTAAATAGAACCAGGAATTCCAAACCTATAAATTATGACAACGAAATATACATAAATCTTGATCTACAAAATTTGATTAAGCAATCTATACCGCAGTTTGGGCGACATTACGAAAATATAGATAGTGGAATATGCAGCTTATAGGTACACCCACAGTCAAAATTTAAACCAAACTCCGCCCGTCAACCTTGAGCTATGACAACAGCAATACCTACATGATTTTGACACAAAATTGTTTTTTGCTTTCTTATTCAGTTGCTAGATGCGTTGTCGGATTGATGTCAGGCTTGCGGTTGCAATACCACAGGTTTTCAGTTTGTGAAAGTTTTTACATTATCCCTCTGTCCTGGGACCAGGTCTGGCTCTAAGAGATCCCAACTGCACCAATATTCCCCACTATGGTGTCCTGACGACCCTGGCTTCCCCGACTCCCCGGTTAACCTACGGTTGACCTAAGGGAACCGGTTAGCATAGTAGACTGCCGGCGATTTAACCAGGGTGTTCGGCCTGGTCCATATGTTGGCCCACGCTTTAGAGGAATTGAGGTCGCCCGAGGAAGTGTCAACTCTTAAGCCTGCTCACAGATAGTAAGGCTCACCCGCCTTTCCTTCGTTTCCTAGGTTCATAAGATCCTATTTCCTGTTACCTCGAGTAGTCACGCCCTCTTCCGTTTTGAAACCAGAATTGCACTAATTAATTATCTGTTTAAAAATAACCCCATCATCCGCAATGCAATTAAGATACAGTCGCAAGTCTGTAAAACTTTTGTTTACTTATTTCGAAAACATAGCTACAGCTTCAACTATTCCATTATGCAAATTGGTCACGTTTAAATCACGAATCATTTAACATAATCAAAGGAAAGAAAGCTGTCACCTACAAACGCCAATATTTTATTCACGTCCCAAAACTACACACAAACATAGCAAAATCAGGGATACACTGTATAACAATAAGTTTTATAACATGACAACATACAACATGATGAGTGTCCGATTTCCATTTGCGGGATCGACACGTAAGCGGTTGACACTTGAATTATTAGCCTATCCACGACCTTAGTTTTGGCGCTTCTTACACAGATGAGTGCCTGAGATCTCCTTTTTATGTTTCGGGAAACACGCCGTAACATTTGCGTGAGCATCGTTGAATGTGGTACGCTCGCACTGAGACCAATATTTTATTTAAAGACATGAAGTCATTTGCGGAACACCGGTTAACACGAGATCGTTATAATGCTGCTCAGGTTCCCACCCGTTCTATCTTTAAAATTTTCCGTCGTCGAGACTCAATTGAGAGCTACAGGAGAAAGATTTATTTGAGGGCTAATGCTACGTTCGCCTGCGTGCAGAGTAACGTTGCCTGTCCATTGTATCCAATCTTACTTGAAACGCTGAAGTGGCTCCCTACTGTCGCCGCACGTGGGATTTTGTGTATGCAGGTTAACATATTGGCAAAATCTCACAAAGGAATAACTCGAATTTATGTATTGGTCACGACGACTCTTGTTAAAACTATTTAGCGGCCCCTTGACTAGGCTCGCAACTGACTGAATCTCCTAATTCCTTCGAATCAAACTGAGCCGCTCAACAATGTATAAGCGGCCTGAAGTCATGTACGCAACAGAGGTCGACACGATATTGCTACGTCGCTACTTATCTCTCTGTTCGATATTATTTAAACTTTCCTTTCCGCTGAAGCTTGTCTCGAAGCTGACTGGAAAACGAAAATAGTTGGGCCATAACGCGTCATCTTGCATTTGGGACGGCCGCCCCTGCCCGTATAAGGTAAGCTCATTTCAAAACGTGAACGAGGCTGCCTACCGTAGCTGCAAGACGTGCGAGCACCCGTCACGGCTTTTAAAAGGCTCGTTCTCAATAGATAAAAAATATCACGAGGGCGTCATCTTGAATTTTAATGGAGGCTTCAGCGATGGTTCGTTTGAAATCAACTCTTCGACCTGGTTCGCACGTGACCCCAGCCTTTCATATCTTTCCCTCAACACAACTCTCAACACGTCCAAATTTCAATATACATATTCAACCATATACAATTTCATTTTTTCTAACCATAAACATGGATCTACTTGTGCAACAATAGCCTGCGCGAGATCGTAGTCCCGCTCCTCAAGGTCCGTTGCGATCATTGGTTCAATATTTACATCGGCGAAGGTTTTCGAAGAGCGAAGGAAGGGAAGAGACTGGGCTAGCCGAGGACCACGGGCGCGCCGTTGTGTGTCCCTAAAGCATCACTATTGATACGGCACCAAACACCGGAAGACTTAGAAGCCCATGTATTCTAATGAAAAGTTGGCAAGGCTCCCTACCGTCGCCGCACGGCGTGAGAACATACGTCACGTATTTGATGAAGGATTCGTTACTAAGTAATGATAAAAGCATACGAGGGAATGTCTTGAAATTAAATGGACGCTCGGTAGTCTTTCTATTTTACATTGATCCTAAACTCCTGATCCCGGCCACAACTAACTGCAGCCTTGACGATTTTAAACAAATCGTCAAATCTTTTTTCCTTGCTTCCTGACACTTCCCCCCTTGTCAAGAGAAACTCCGAAAACTACCCAAAGGGGTTTCTTTAACGATCTTCAAAAAGGGGCTAGTGGGTAGGGGAACCAGTCGAGGATATGGGAGCTCAACTACTATTTATATATTATGTATACGTATACAGGCATAATATATATACGTGTATATATGCCGCGAGCGAGATCGTCTTTGCCCTGGCAGGGCGCCTACTAATGCAAGTCAAAATTTCAAGATTGATAAAGCAATTAGCCTGTTAGAGGCCGTTCCAGAGGAACATGTGACACATTTTAGTGTCCAAAGTTGGTTATTTGGATCCTGAAATGGACCCGCGGTGCTCGGTGACCCCAGTTTTTAGTTATATCAATAGTAGAGCGGGCCTTAAACGTATAAAGTCCCAAAAATTGGGGACTTTTATATATTTTGGTTGTCTTTCGAGGTTTTAAAAAGAAAGTGTTTAAGCGTCTAGATTAGGCTCCTAGATACTTACCTGTTGGAGTTAGGCCGCCGCGAAGGTACAATCTACGATCCTTATGTCTATTAGTAGTAAGCCCGATAAGTTATATTTGTCTCAGTTACAGCTGAGACCCAAAATATTTAAAAAATAATATCACCTTATCTTATTCATTAGTTTGTCTAGATTTCACACTATTTCAATCTGGCGCTTATGAAAATATATGACAACTATTGATGATGGCGATAAAGTAATTATGGTTGCGTACCAGGACCGGCGTCACGGAGCCTAATTCGTAGCAAAATACTCAAACCTGGATTCTTGTGAAAATTCTAGCCGGTGCCTCCAGACCCGTCCTAGCACCCAAATGAGCTCATCATACAACGAGATCTTGGCAATAATTATAATTCAGTATTAAGTATGAATAAATTACGAATGCGTACCGGGATCGGTCTATGTGTGCCTAGTCACGAAAAGTAGAAACAGCGATATTTATAGGAGAAATCTAATCGATGCCCCCAACACATCAGGACGGCCGTAAATCCACCAAATAGCCATTCTACAACACTTCATTTTTAAGATAACTGATACGATTGGCGACTAGGGCGAGTAACAGTCATCGGATATTTATAAATTCAGTTTTCCGATGTCGCCTAATCGTGTAAAATCGGCGCGTAAACGTTCAAAGCTACTGTTGGAGAGTGATGGTCAACAAGACATTACAAATGTGATAGTTTATTGTATTACTCAAATAATACGCTTCAATTGGTACCCGCATCACGCTCCACGGGTATCCGGCTGCTCTTGAGGCTTAAATTTGCAATTTTAAAATAAAACTTTCGGTCGATCCAGTTAATCCAAAAATATCGGGCTGTTACACGTCTATAAATTACCATATTATATACGGAAACAACAAAATTCGACGTCATTTTGATTTAAAATTGGTTTTATTTTACGGAATGGGATACATACAGAGTGATGTTTCTATCATTACGTGTGGATTATTAACTGCAATCAATGCAAACAAATTACAAATACGCGTTCGTCTGTTCCTGAGCTATAGCCACAGTTGTAACAATACTTTAGCGTAGCGCGATAATGCGCGTTTCACAGAATAATGCGCGCAGAGTGGGCCAAAATTTGGTCCTCCGCACCAGTCTGTGCATAACTACCACTAGCTCATGATCGCGCATAATTTGCTATTCTCGCGCGACTAACTGCGCGTAGGTTTTACTCGCTTGTAGGTGCGCGTAATGCGGCGTTCACGTTATAATGTCCCCAACGTTTGGAACCTATGTACCCCACACAGTGTCAGACACACTGTTGACAACAGGGTGTCTTAGACACCCCCATGTTTTTAATAAAGTTTTTCATCGGTAGCTAGTTACGCGTATTACCACTTGCCGACAGTGTCAGGCACACCGTGTCTTCTGGCAGTTTTATTGACACTGTTCGGAATTATTTGAGCAATGTTCATATGGGATAGATACAAATATCGAGAATTTAGTAAAAACTCCACAGGACAGTTGACTAATAAACCGCATTCGCTACAGACGGTGTCCGTTATAGTTAATTCGCGCCAAATTGGTAGCTAAGGGTGTGTACGACACTGTCTAGAAAAAATTTAGTAGCTAAGGGTGTGTCGTACACCCTCGGCATTTGATTTACAGTATGGGTGTCACCCTTACTGTCTATACGGTAGGGTCGCGATTACAGGGGGTCAAAAGTTCCAAACAGCGAGGACATTATAACGTGAACGCCGCATAAGTTTTAGGTTATTTGCAGTGTTTTACGCGTAACATAAAACTTATACGTGATTAAGTGTCCGTAGTTTGGAAATTATGCGCTCCAAAATGTGCATAAATATAAAGTTATGCGCAGCTATATGTCTGTAACATTCACAGTTACGAGCGGTTGTTTGCGCGAGGTAAACCGTTGCGCGCATTTTACTGCCAGCA
Source organism: Trileptium ribeirensis (assembly GCA_030248225.1). NCBI lineage: Eukaryota > Metazoa > Nematoda > Enoplea > Enoplida > Thoracostomopsidae > Trileptium > Trileptium ribeirensis. Next base: position 23,235 of record JASANE010000054.1, on the reverse strand, counting down.
ACTTACCAGCTACGCGCAGTAATGTGTGCATAAAAAGCCGATGACTATGCGCATAAAATAGCATGAACTTGCCTTGGTCATGTTTTTTGTTTCAACTTCAAACCTTTATGTTTCGCCCAACATACTTCACGACATTCCTAATATAATACACGTCCGAATTTTTTTGCAAATACATATACAGAGCGTACAAATACACATACATACAGCGTAGCAAGTTTAAGCCAAATTGGTCATTTTAGCTCTTAAAAACAGTTGAAATTGCGGCGCGCACCTAATGGAATATTTTAATTTTGAACCGTATGTTCTTGGCATGTGCGGAAAATCTCCGTCTCTTGGTTCTACCATTATATAATCAGTATGAAAAATGCCTAATAATAATGCACAACGATTAAAAGTTAAATGTCGTTCCAAACGTTTGTCATACTAATCTAATCTATTCAGGCATTCCAATCTTACCTCGCATTAGTAAAGCCATCAAAATTCAGCGGTGTTCTAGACCTGTTCCATTAATCTTCTGATAGTGCAACTTGTTACAAATGTCTACATCTTGCTCAGTGTGGCAGAATTTGATGGATCAAAATTTGTTTGCCAACTTCAAATTTACAGCTACTGTATCAAACCAACATTACTAGCCCGTTAAATGTTATGCAGTTATTGGGAACCATCGAGATACATTCGGTGAAATTTTTATTAGACCATAGAGCCGATATATTAGTCACATAGATAGTAATATGTAGCTAACGGATTCTAGATTCCTGTTTCCGAAACTATATATCTTCACATGGTCTGAAAAGAGTTTAAGGCTGTAGCGAAACACCTTTTAACTTTACAAAAAATGTTCCTTCTGTTTGGTTTTCTCGTTGAGAATAGTGACTGTAAAACACGGAAACACAGTCCGAAATGTTTACTTAAAAGTATTATATCAAGTTCACAATGTGTGAAAATATATATTAAACAGTGTAAACTTGAAAATTCACATTTTGACGACGTAAATTACTGTGCCTTTTTTCGTTTTAAATCTGGTTGAATAAATCTAAATGTTTTTCGCTTGACAATTTCCATGCCGACAGCAACTACTACTGCGTCCGTTCTTGTTTCACTTTAATGCAAGAGAAAACTTAAGATGCGTACCCCAGCCATCCTCTTTTGACACCATGGACAAAAAGTTGTTAGAGCACAAAACTCGAATTTCAATAGCCGTAGCCGATTTCGACATTTTTCTGTTCCATAAACACCACCAGCGAATGTAATTCGGCCCCTGTACTTTAACACTAATATGTTCGCGAACATTTTCAAATTATAATGTATGAAAAATGAAACGGACCAATTTCTGTTTCTTAACGCAAAAATGAAATTTGTGTTCAGTGAACCACTGAATGGCAACTGCTTTTGTCAAAAGAGGACGGTAAGAGGTGCAGCTTAAGTTAACTTATACATTAACGTGATTGAAAAAAATGTGATTTATCGCACGACACCTTATCGGTTTATCGACTTAACAGTTTATCGCTGCCTATCTTTCGAATTTCTTAAAAACTTGACTACAGTGGTTATGCTTGCTTGACCATTGACAACATAACGCAAACCTAGACGTGTGTTTTCTCTTTATACAGATATTCGTAATTTTCTCACCTGGACTGTGAAGATGTATTATGATGGCACTTGGCAAACTACCACCGAGTCTTCGCAACGCTTTTATATCTGCACTCCTTTGACGGTAAAACACTTTGTCGTAAGTATAAGACAGTAAACTGGGTATAACTTGAACAAACACAGTTATTTTTGAGAAACTGAAGATTTTTGAAATACAAATATCATATACAACTGTGACAATCTGCCGTCGTACAGAAAGATTACGTGCAGCAGATACAGCTTCAGAGTTATGCGCAAGTAAATGCCGAACTGTTTACTTATGCGCAGTAGTATGTCCGTAATTTTATATGTTACGGGCAGTTATGTGCCCATAGTTTTTTATTACGGGCACTGTGTTGTGAATAAACGAAAAGTTACGCACAAGGCGGTGCGCGTAACATCAAAGTTACGCACAGTTGAAATTCCACGAACGTCTACTTGCGCGTGACTTAAAAGTTACGCGCTCTAATGGGGATATAGTGATGGTTACGGGCACTTCATTGCCCGTAAGCAAAAATTACGCGCAAATGCTTGTGCGTAATTACCACTCACACAATATTGCCCCCGGTTGCACGCATTATTCTGTGAAAGGCGCATAACATAGCAACATTTTTACCACAAAATTTTGCAGGTAGCGTTTTCTGGTGCTGATTCCTAGGAGACGTTTACCTTTCCCAGCATTTTGATGTTTCCATCTTAGACTTCAGGTCATATGTAGTTTTTGCCGACCTAGGGTAAACCCAACAGGAATTAACGGCTAATTCTAAAATAAAAACAATTAGTACACGTATATTTGACCAGGATAATTTTTATTGTAGTGTTTTGAGCTATACATCGCTGTGTGCTATTTGTGCACAAGTAATAGGGCGACGGAAACTGCGTAATTATTGTAAAACAGCCAACAGCAATTTCGAGTTAGCGAACATAAGTTACGCTTATTTAACCAGTTGCTTTGTGTTCGCGAAAGAAAATTTCTGAATTTGGAAATGGCTACTATATGAGTGCTTTGTCCTCTAACACCGTTTTGTACGAAGATCGAAAGAGGGTGGTAAGCGGAGCAGTTAAGTCTATCCGTGCATAATATAGTACTATTCCATTTCACTATACACTCAAATAACCGTTACACAATAAAATTTTATTCTTCAGGATATAGAGGTATGTAAATACTAGATACGACAGTTACATTATTTTAATACATTTATTAGTAAAAATATTTTAATTTTATATTTGCCTAACCCTTTCCCGCAAAAATTAACGTGCATTTCATATATATGTAAAATCTAAGGCCCAGCGATGAATTAAACCAGGAGCGTTTGGGTATGAGCCTTGTATAGCAGCCATTTACGCAATCTAGAAGCCGTTGCTCTCTTTTTAAACGACTGAATAACGACGAAGTGCAAACGCACGGCTCGTGACAAAATCGATTAGTACATCGCACTGCAATTTACGCTGGTACAAATGCGAAGCTCTATGCAGAAAAGGGCTAAAAAAGCTCATGAACTAAAAGCGCTTTTAATCATTTTTCTCGCTCCACGTTTTCTAGGAAAAATAAAAAGCGATACTCCAATAAGAAATTGTAGTGTCAATTCGACTAAAACCTTAATTATAACATTGGAATAAGGTGCGTAATAACAGTTGTACATAAAACAGCCAGTGAGACAACAAACCCATGTTATTTGCTAGTGATCATTATTTCGATTTTGCACATAAGCCAATTTTTCCGGCTAGGAGAAAAATAATGCTGAGAAACACCCAGCAAAACAGCTTTTTGAGAGATCAACTTTTACCACAAATTTTTAATATACAGCCGAAAAATATCGCCTTACAGTGGCTATCCATCCTCCAGCAGTCTCTATTTTCATTAGGGATGCACCGATAAGAAAATTTGCAGGATACCGGATATCCGGTTTTCAATATCTGGCCGGATACCAGATATTTTCCGGTATTCTGATATATGTGCTAGTGAAAGATTGTTCAGTATAGCTAGTAACACACTCACGAATCACAGAAGTCGAATGAGCCTTACAACACATAGCTCACATTTCTGCACTCCAACCTCCGTCTCCTGAACTATGACTATTAAACGAATCCAACCGTCGGCTACAGCGCTGGTTTCTGACAGAAGAGGGTTGGCGACATTTGCCGCTGGAGCCACTTCGTCCAAATCTTAAGATGTATCCACATCGAGGAATTGTGTGACCGGTTGGACGTTAAAGATAAGCTGTCGCGAGCGGATAACGCAGGATGCCAGATACTAAATACTTAAGGTGGGTGGCTTTAGCATGTCCATTTATGGTTCGTCACTTAACCAGCTAGTGCTGCAAGTCGCTTTTGTTTTCAAGAGAGTGGAGATGGCAAGTTTACCATGTTCTTGCCTGTCTGACTAATATGACTAATATGTCTTGTCGAACTACATGGATGAAACCTCGTTTTCGCTGAATGACATGCCGGTTACACTCAAAATACGTTTCCATGAAAGTTTGTGGAAGTTTCAATGATTTTTGCGCTACCAGAATATTCGTTTAAAATCCAAAGGACTATTCTTTAAAATATCAAAGATAATTCATTGAAATTGCAAGGAATATTTCTTTGGATTTTAAAAGAATATTCCGATGTGCTAAAATCAAAGAAACTTCTTTCAAATTTCATGGAAAGTATCTCGACCGTAGTTCACACCGAACTATAATTATATCAGAGCTTTAATTGAAAAAAAATAAGCGTTTTAGTGAAGCGGCCAAATAAGCAATAAATATTTGTGTCAGTAGACACTAAAACTTTTTTAAAATGTACTGTGTCCATGAAGATAGTATGACGTTTAGGGTTCGTAATGAACATAGTGATAGCATTACGAATCAATGATGGGTAAACAGGGGAATGTGAGCAACTATCGATAAGTAATCCTAAAAGATACACCAAAAAATTATGGGCTTTCAAACAAATCCGAACTAGACTGAGTACACCTGGACTAGCCACATGTTTACAGAAAAGAACAATCTGGTTAGATCTAAAATTCACAGTATTGCCCATAGGAAACCCATTATTAAATATGTGGCAAGTAAACAAACCTCAAACTCCCTATTACATGGCAGTAGATATGGCATAACTTTCATGCCCCTAAAAGGCTAAACATGAATCATGTTCTGTGGTACATTGTGAGGAATAACTTCTGATAAATTCTAATTTTCGTAAGCCCATGATGGTACCACAATCATTCCATCTGTGTTGCCTATTATGCGATCTCTGCGATCCCCATGCCACTTGCATCAGTAACAGTACTGCAACAACTCGTGTCGCCCGTGGGTTTCAGTTGCCTGTTTCATTGTCGCAGAAGAAGCTACTATGAAAAAGTAGATCAAAGAGATTGACATTTTATATAATATCAAGACATATTGACGTTCTATGCTGATTTTCGTATAAAAATATCTATTCGACAAATAAGTATCTAAACAACACTGTAAAACATGTTTCATGATTTATTATTTTATGTACACATTTTAAATCGTGAAGATTTGAACCAAAGCGATCCTACCCTTACCAAGTTTATGGCGAACATGACGGTATAGATTTTACGCTTATGACGCGGCTTGAAAAATACAGTAGCCAAAGTATACTAATTTGGTCATGAGATAAAACAAAAACGGAAATACATTTATGTCTAAGATATGCACGAAATAGTTTCATTGTATACATATTCAACGGCGTCTTCGATGCTGCTGGCTGATGCTGCTAGACTGTGGTCCTTTTAATAGAACAGGAACATCAAGTACATGCTTTTCACCGGCAGTATTACCTTCGATGGCAATTGTGATATTCGTAGCAAAACTATGAACTTCATTGAAAGTTATCGATGACTGAAATGTAACATAGTGTAATATAATTGAATTCCGAATGTTAACGAAGAATAAAATTATAACCTTTCATGTGGCAAAATTTGGGACTGTTAGTTTGTAAATTTGGGTCAAAATAAAATTGGAAGATACCCCCTCCAGGTCGAAATTGACCAATTCTAAAGGTATATACTGTGATAATTTTCGTTCGAATGATATACATAATTATACATTTATCGAGGAAAAAATTATTTTTCGAAAGTTTGGGTACCAAGGGGGATTCAAAAAATCAGAAAAAACTGTTTACATAAGGCCAAAATAGGCATATTCTGAACCAACTCGCCGAGCTCAGTGCAAACAATTGAGTCTGGTTACGGTTTAGGGAGTTATTAGCATTAATATGAAATTTTAAGCCTAAAGCTACGCCTAGCTCGGCGTTCACGTTATAACGTTCCCACTGATTGGAACTTTTGTTGTCCTGTAGTTGCGATCCTACCGTATAGCATTCGGTGTCACACCCATACCGTAAATCAATTTGCGAGGGTGTACGACACACCCCTAACTACTAATTTTTTTATTTACTGTGTCGTACACACCCTTAGCTATCAATTTAGTGCTAATTAACAGCAACGTACACCCCCGTTAGCGAATGAGGTGTATTAATCAGTTGTGCTGTGTAGTTATTTAATCCCGATATTTAGATCATGTGCATTTCGCCGCACACAGGTAAAAAAACTACAAACAAGACATGTGTGTTTGACACCGTCGAAAAGTGGGAATAATTTTAGCTAGCTACCATTCGAAAAATTTATAAAAACATGGGGTGTTTAAGACACCCTGCTTTTCGGCAGTGTGCATGGCACTGTGTGGGGTACATGGGTTCCAAACGTAGGGGACATTCTAAAGGGAACGCGGCATAAGCCTTTGTCTCAGCCTAAACCGTTTACCCTTGAACCGATTGCTCGTCGAGCTGAGTTGAGTGGTACCACAATTATCGCTGTACCTTCAAAACGGACCAATTTCGGGGTACGAGAGGGCTAAACGAAAACATCTGTAGATTGTTTCATGTGACATCCATACTTAAAAATTACTACGTCCGATCGTATCGAGCTATAGCTCATACGAAAGCATGAAGTCTCTATTTGAAGGCTTTAGTGCAAAAGCGGATTCCAACTTCCTCGCTCCGTAAAAATAGGCCGAAAGGCTCGAGTCTGCCCCAATTGGTGTCCTAAGAAACAAGGTGTTGGTTGTTTCTTGGCAAAAGGGTCAAAACATATCTCTCAAATCAGTTTATTACATGCAACTATTGAGACTGCATAAAACTGCATATAAATCTTAAAGAAGTGTACCCTTGCATCCAGGATTAGGGTACTAACGAGTTATTAAATACGACCATGAGACCTGAATTATACGAAAACAGTCATATGCTTACAAAGAACGAAAATATAATATGATTTTTCCTATGCTCATTTTGTATGCCGAGAGAAGCTCTATGTAGCTGCATATATGATGTGTTATTGTGATAGTTACCCATGTTGCAGGATTGTGTAAAAAATTGTTTTAAAACTGGTGCAAGACATTCGAAATATGCGAAACTGATGATATCTCCATAAAAATATAGTCGCGGCCAAAAGTAAGTGCAATCCAATCCAAATTTCGTGTAATCGCTAATAATCGAAATTTATCTAGCTGCGCCAAAATTGAAAACGATCTAAATCGAAATCGATCGAAATTTCGTTTAATCGAAATCGATCGAAATTTAGATCGATTTCTATCGATTATTTTGCACTTCATACTGGTCGTGACTGTACTTGGAGTTTCTTAGACACATTTCATAGAGCGAGAGAAGCTCCATGTAGTTGTATACGATGCGTTATTACGGTGTTACCCACGTTGCAGCATTGGGTAAAAATGGGTTTTAAAACGGTTTCAAAAACTGAAACACACGAAAACGGTCATATATACATGAATGAAATTATACATGCTTATACACTCGGAATTCAAAAAGTGTCTTCGACAAGTCCATAGTATACAGAAATGCCGAACACATTGCAATGCAAATCAATATGATTGCCTGCAAACTTATCCGAAACGAGAAGTTAGTACCGATATCGAACTGCACTGATTTGTTACATCTCTTAAGCGCAGTAGTCGTCAGAAATGACCGTGCTTTTTAGACTGGGCGACTTGTAAGACCGTGGATCGCTAGAGATTTGGGACATATTAAAATAATAAAATTGTATTTCAGAAAAGATTTGTTTCGAACGAGACGCGAGCGACCGACAATCATTTTTGCCAAAATATTTTGTAGGATGGCATCATGTGTTTGAGAACAGAAAGCAAATAAATAGCACATAATTTAACAATTTTGCATCTAAATGAATACTGAGCTGCCCACCAATCGGAAAAAAATTTAATTACGATTACACAATAATAATGACACATTCCATTAACAGTAGAGAAACTAACATTATTATAGTAGCCGCTCGAGATCACCGCGGCTCACACATTGCTCTACCATACGAAAGGCGACAGTTATTTGTGACTTGTACTGCAAATTCACTAGACTTTAGGAACATCGTTTTATCGGCTAACCAGTTCAAAGTTAATAATTATTAAAATCGAAGCTACGACTAGCCAATATGCTTTTATTACAAAAGCAATCATTGTTGAACCCTAAGCCAACATGTTATATATTGCGAATATACAGATAGAATACCAATATTTAGTCTAATTTTTGCCTCAAAAATGATTCTTCATATCTCATAGAAATATTCTGGACATGGAATTTAGAGGTTTTTAAGTTTCGTGAATAAGTTGCACATATAGTATATACGATGTGAAAACTTGAACCGAATACTCTAAACAAATGAATCAAATACCAAAAACATGAGCATTGCTTAATCACCTTTAGCGTAAAAGAGACAGACTGTAATGTATTTATTGATATGTGCCATTCTTTAAACGTAATAAATCTAAAAATGGAAAGCGTTCCTTTAATGAGTTATACCCATCGCGGTATAACGCTGAAGTAGTGAAGAAATAACAGGCCTCTGCACAGACCCAAAACGTTGCTTGGAGGTGTCCAGCTCCATCCTGAGGGAAACCGAAAACCTAAGTGAAAACTGCTATTACGGGCAGAAATAAAAGCAAACCAGTCGTAAAGTTCGCAAATTGTAATTCAGGTGCAAATTTTTCGCAAACTGGTCGGGAATACCTTGTGTTATTTATGTCCACAACTGTACAGTACAAACCAGAAACGACCGCTAGTTGCTCGATGTGCACTAGCTCGAATGGCGACAGTCACTTGTAGTGCGTACTGCATATCATAATAAAGAAGGAACAAGGTTACCTCAAAAGTACCCAGATCGATAATATTATGCTTCAATTCCTTGTTAAAACCAAGCTCGTCGCCATCAACTTCACAACCGCTCACGGTATCAAATAGAGTACAATCCTGTTCGCTGATTGTATTGGTGCTTCCGCTTTTTGATACAACAGCAGAAATAACAGGTATATGCTTCTCTGTTGCTACATGGTTTTCACAATCACTGGCAACATCAGATCTATGTGTAAGATTTTTTGGATTTTGCAGAGCCGACCGCGACGTTTGAATGTTACGTTGCATAGATGATTGTTTCTGTAATAATAATATCGACGTAGATACTGTGTATTTAAACAAGTCTGTTCAAATCTATTGTAAAAACGGATAGCGAAGTAAGCAGATTTTCATAAATTACGTTTAACAGACTAGAAAATTGTTAGAACACATAAAATTATTTAAAATAAAATTCTGTTTCAAAAAATTCTCGTAATTCTGTTTTAAGCGTTTGTATCATACATAGCTTACCGTTATGTTGTTCAAATTTAAAAATTTTTCATTTCACGATCAACTGCATGTAAATGTGAACGGTTTTAGATCAAAAAAATATATTCTAATTTCTTGCCTAAAAACTTCTGTTGCAGTCAGAAAATTTTAAGTTAGACCCGTAAAATTTTTCATTCAGCATTTTAAGTTATGGTGTTGCTCAAAGGATCAAAAATACACACCACGATGCCGAATCTGCACCTTGTAAGCTGCAGCTTTGCAGTAAAAACTTTCTTGTCACCACAACCGTTTTCCTATTGTGAAACACTGATTCCAAACACCCACGAAAGCTAAATTCTCCTCAAAACACATATGTATTCGTGCAGAAGCATGGTAACCGTATTGGCTTGTGCTGATAAACGCAATGGTTTCATTATTTTAAACCTAAGTAAAGTGGGCACTTAATTAACTGCCAAATTTTAAGCATCTTACAATAATTATTTAGTTACACCTAAATTAGAATAAGTCTATAGGTTTTCGGGGCTGCTGAATATCATGATGGCAATGCATGTGCGTTGTATTTCTGCTTTCGGTATTAAGCTGCCTGCTCCACCGCGAAAATAATATCAAAACCCTGTCAAGTCTATCCTTCAGGCCATTTTGAACGAAGAAATAAATAGTTATACGATTCTTCTAAGTCTGCTAAAAAGATACACAAACAAATACCAAAGTCGTTCCAAAAAAGCTCACACGAAACTATAATAATATGAAAACGGTCGAGAGAGAAAGAGAGAGAGAGAGAGAGAGAGAGAGAGAGAGAGAGAGAGAGAGAGAGAGAGAGAGAGAGAGAGAGAGAGAGAGAGAGAGAGAGAGAGCGAGAGAGAGAGAGAGAGAGAGAGAGAGAGAGAGAGAGAGAGATAGAGAGAGAGAGAGAGAGAGAGAGAGAGAGAGAGAGAGAGGCAGAGAGAGAGAGACAGAGACAGAGAGAGCGAGAGAGAGAAAGAGAGAGAGAGAGAGAGAGAGAGAAGAGAGAGAAAGAGAGAGAGAAGAAAAGCGAGAGAGAGAGAGAGGAGGAGAGAGAGAGAGAGAGAGAGAGAGAGAGAGAGAGAGAGAGAGAGAGAGAGAGAGAGAGAGAGAGAGAGAGAGAGAGAGAGAGAGCGAGAGAGAGCGAGAGAGAGAGAGAGAGAACTGTATGTACGTGCACCATGCAACAGGTCGTTTTGTGTTTTGTTGCTGAGTCAGCGATAGTTTTTGTTCGATAAATTTTTTTGCTTTGTGCTCTCGATTGCTAGGTTGAAGTTATAATTTTGTTTTTTATTGATTTTTTATAACTTCATCATCTGGACAACGGCGATAATTTATTGGTGCGTGAAGTCATATCGTTAAAAAAGAACGGCTCAGTGCGTGGTGTTCGGGGGCGGTAGACTTAGGTTTAGGCTTATGTAGGTATGTAGAACGGCATAGCATGATGTCTCACTTCACATTCACGATGTGTCAAAGAAAACGAACAAATCCTGCTGCATTTATACCCCAAAGTATTAATTTCGCAACTATTATGTCAGCGAGATAGTGCACGACTGATAAAGAACATAACTGTGGTGATCAGAACATTCGATCCGGCTGTGAAATGAATTGATGAGTCTCAAACGCATCTTGTCTTACCAAAGTTGCAACACGTTGGACGTATTTAGCGGTTTGCAGCATCATTATCAGGACTCCGGCCGTAAAATTAGGATATCTGGTGACAGATTTTGATCTATTTTTCAACTAACAGCGGCCAGTCAACTATTCGGTATTTGGCAGAATATTGCCAACTATTCGACCGAATACCGAATATTCGGTCGTTCCCTAGAAAGAACCTTGTTTGTTTGTACCTCAAATCCGTATACGTGAGTAAAAGTGAGATGTGTAACCATAAGCTGTTGCCTTGTCGATTCACAATATTAAAACCGATTTCTGCGCATAAATTACCATTCAGCTGATGCACGCAAACAGGATTTTGCGGTTCAGCACCACGCAGACGCTGTTCGCGGTCATTATTTCACGATTTAGCATCCTAATCTAATAACGGCATACACTTGAAACGCCATCGCAATTGCGTTTTTCATCGCATACTGTCATACGCTTTCAGACTACGAACACAGTCATGCGATTCAGCATATCACCCGATGAACACGATCAAACAATAAAAGAAATCATACTCGCATACAATTTGCATTAGTACACTAGTATCTCGCAAACAAGGGCGAAACAAAGCTATCGTGGTTTCATTAAGTTAGTATCTTGTTTAATATCGTTAACAGGCTGTGATTGATGTATATACCACACTAAAACCTGTTGAACTCTGAATTCATTGAAAATCGTAAAATCTCGTCGATCCTAAACCCATCGAAAAACACTGAAAACGCATAAAGTATTTGTGCTACTCTACAGATAACCAAGACATCGTATTCAGCCAACTGGAAAACCTATATTGACAAATTCTTGATGACAAATGTACGCAGTACATGTCATAACAACTGGAGACCGACTATATTCTGAGAATCGGGTTTATTGACCCTAGACCCATTGAAGATCCATAACAAGGCATTAAATATGCACCCTGGCCTCTATATATCCTAATCGTTGTATTCATATACCCGTAATATAGAAATAAATTCTATACCTTTCACAAATACCTATACACAACCCATTCTTGATGCCGTGCCCGCAATCCACAACCAATAAATGAAACAGCACGTTTTCGAAATTGGGTTCGTCGATCGTAAAACCCTGCAACCCCCATGAACAATTATAATATATACCAAATTGGGCGACAGATAGCAAAACCACCGTATCCAGCGTGCTTCGTAACCAAATAGACATTCCTTGTAAAGTAAAAACAAACAATAACACGGCGAAATTTGAAAAATCACAATACCTGGCAAAGGTAAGACGAACGATATACTGGTCCACAGCAACACTGAGAATGGTCCTACAAAAAACATGGTCAGCAAAGTTGTCAATTTCGATGAGCTAATTCTGTTGATGCGATGCCTGTATCGACAGATATGAGCTGAGAAGCACTCGTATGGCAAGATTTGGCAAAGAACCCTTAAAACCTGTTTTTGCCATTTTGACCCCCAAGATGTGGTCGAAGCCCTTTACGTTCACGTAAAGGGCACATCGTTATCACTTTTGCTATTGAACAAAAAATGTATCGAAATCGATCCATCCGAAGATGAGTTACGTATAGCAGCTGCAGACAAAAGAAATTTCCACGATTTTTGCCCTAGCGCCTTCAGTAGAAAACTCTGTTTCAATTAACACAACCCTAGTTCGCCGTGGCTAAACGGCAAATGCCAGTTGTAGAATTCTGACTGCACATTGTTACACGCTTGCAGTGCTGATTTAGACAAAATATAATAACCAAGGTCTGTGTACCAAAAATGGACTCACGCCTCATCTTAAAATAGAACATGCAGAAGCTAATAGCAACGTTTTAGACAGCTTTAAAGTTTAGATGAAAATTTGCAGTTTTAGGACATGGCAGGCCATATCCGGGTGTAGTATGCCGGATCCCTCCTAAAATTGCGACACCATGATGTACAGATCTTGTCATTTCGTTATTTAGATATATATAACGGTTACAACGCACATGCTTATACAGTGTTGAAAACCAATTACCATAAAATATTTGTCGTCGAAAATACAAAATGTTCGCGGCAACTGCTACAATGTAAATATAGTAAATAATTCAGAAAGTCTTACCTTATGAGTGTTCATATCCACAACAATGTCAGCATTCAATTCCTGCGTAACACCAAAATCGTCTCCATCATCTTCATGACTAACATTTAGTGAAACATCAGCAGTATGAGAAGTATTATGTTTGCAGTTTCGATTAGATGAAATTTCTGTTTCTTCATTATATTTGTTTCCCTTTGTGGTTCTTAACGCCACACCAGATTTGTGCGGCTCCCGTGTGTCAATATTTCCATCGATATCAAAGGCAACGTGCGATTTCTGCAGTGAAACTTTCCGACTCGATAGTCGTACAGGAATTTCCGTTTCGTCCACTGGCCTGGCCCGTTGAGGAATGAACGATTCTTTCGGTAAAAGCTAGGAAAATAAACCAAGCACGTACAATGCGCACCTGTGCAATTTGTTATTTCTTTGATTATTAAAATCCAATTTATGATTTCATTAATTTCGCTATTCAGATAACACGCAGCTATGCTTTTGCGTCAGGAAAAATCGTTGCAAACTATCTATACTGAAGCTTTATCCTTTCAATTATTGCCTGTTGCCTATGGGCAGAAATGGAATTTTTAAATCAATAATTCTAATCAGATATTCCATAAAAACACCCCTAGGCCCTAAATTATCCACCGCTCCTTAAAAACATCTAGAATATCGCGAAGCAACTGTTGCGTTCGTTATGAGTGAACGAATATCCAACACAAATCGAAAAGGTATCCGCGAATGATATATTGCAGGTTTATCGTTTCAAATATTACGCGAGGCTATGTACATAAATGAAACTAGAGTTTTTCTTTTTAATCTTTGAAACAGAGCGAGCAAAGTTTCCACTGAGGGCGTTGAGAGAAAATCGTGCAAATTTCTTTTTCGTACCTTTCTGTTAGTCAAACTCATGTTAGGGTGGCTGGATTTCGACAAATTTTTTATTCGATAGCAAAACTGATGACTATGTGCCCTTTAGTTGAACGCTAACAGTTCCGACCCCATATTTGGGTGAAAATGGCAAAAAACGTTTTAAAGATTCTTTGCCAAAATTGGTAACAACGAGTACCAGTGTTCTGCTGCCAATACATCACGACACGGGCTTCCTATCAAAAAACAAGACCATTACCCAGAATCAGCTCATCGATATCTATAACAAATGACCACAATTTTTTGTGGGAACATTCCTGGGCACCTGTGGGCTCGAATATGGTTCATCAAAACTTTGCCAGAAAGACTAATTTTTCAAATTTCGGCAGTGTTAATGCATTTTTGTCTGATTATGTATTACGTGCAGGGAATATAAGTATTTCTAACTGATTACGATTTGGTAAGCTAGAGTCAAGAGTGCATATCTCAGCGACATTTCATGCGTTTCATTTAAGTTTTGGGGGCAATGAACCGATTTCTAAAAACACTCTGTCTTTACTTGTTTGGTTAAGTATTGCGTACATTTCACGAAGAATTGTCCATATGGATTTTCCGGTATGCTGAATGCGATGGTTTGGTTATCTAGAACCCAGCATAAATACTTTATGCGATTCCAGTTGTTTTCGACGGGTTTGTGGTCGACGAGGTTTTAGGAGTTTCAATGGGTTCAAGGTTCAAGAGGTTTAGGGTGGTATATACATCTAACACAGTCTGTTACAGGTGGTTAAACAAAATACTTTAAAAATGAAACCACACTCGCTCCGTCCCAACTTCGCCTGTGAATGGTAGTTCTATTCAGGCATTCCATAAAAAGACCACTATGAAATAATTATCCCCATTCGTGTTCTAAAATATCTAGGCTAGCGCAAAACAACGCTGCTGCGTTATGAGCGAACGAATATCGAACACAAATCGAACAAAATACCTATCCACGACCAACCACCGATCAGCTCTCGCACAAAATTAAAAAAGCGGATAAAGACATAAAAGTGATCTCGGTAATATCAAACACAAACAATAAATTTCGAACAAATCTCGTGAAAAATTGATACAATTTTCGAATTAACATGGAATGAATATAGTGCGAATAACACTCATTTCTAGCGAGTACTGTAGACTTAACGACATGGTCATATTGTGTATAGGCAAACAAAAGAAATAAAGACTTTCATGACACTTTATGTACATATATAACACATTAAGAACCTCAACCGACCGCAAGATTTTTCAGTTCAAAACATGCCACTGTCATAATTATGTACTCCAAACATATCAAGATCTCATTAAAGAACTATAATTATGGTCATACAGCGGCCAACATTTAACATTTATATTTTAAAAAAGCTCCCGATTTGATAAAATAGAAACCTTTGATATGACGTAATTAAATTTTTTGCTGGTCTTACCTAGCTAAAAACCAGATGTCCTAGGCTATAACAAGGTCATTGCTAACCAATACATTACATCTTTAATTTTCATGACTTCAACTCAGTTGACCAAATCTAAGCCTATGTGACATATAATCAAAAAATTATTAGCCTTGTTTAATAGCAAACCATCAAGTATTTCAGTTCGCTGCGGTTAATACCGCTGGGTATAGATAGATAGATCAAATGGGAAGGTGGGGTTTGAAAGCATGATTAGGCCACAGTTGAACTTTTCAGGACCCCAAGAGCAAGTTAAATTCTACTGCACAATGCCTTTCGCAAATCCAATAATTCCGGATAAGCTCAAATTATGTTCATCTTCTAACCTTACTGTCTGTGTACCAAAGAATACTTTTCGTAAGTCCTTTAAAACCGGAAGGTCCAGTACCAAATGCATTGAGGTCTCTGATTCAGTTTCACAATAGGTACACAAATTATTGTCTCACTATGCTATATAAATGTGAATTAAAAATCCCGTGTCCTGTCAAAAATGTATTGCAATTCTCATACGATCTTTATTCAGCTTCTAAAATATTTAGTTCAAACTTTATCAGGTATATCAAAGAAAACCCTTTATGTTTATTACCAGCGCTATGAATCCACGTGCTTTTATGTTCTACAAAACAAAAGACATTCCCAGGACGTTTTAAATACAGAAACACTTATAGGAACATTAGGTTCCTGTTCTAATGTCTTGGTATTACACCAATCTCTGCTAATAATTCATTACGTTCTGCCCCGGAGTGTCCTTTAACCCAACTCAGAGTAATTATATTATTACGACCTATCCTGTTTAGCCACTTTACACACACTAGAGAGCATAAAAACTTAACCGGTCTTTTTCCGAGAGCTAACACTGCTGCTTAATACTATCACAAAAAATACCTTTCATTTTATTTTTATGTCTAAAACTATCTATTATCATTGCACATCTTTCTGCCTGAAAAACAGTAGGAAGGCTGTCTAGAAAGAATGATTCCCTTACTCTGCCGGTTATATAAGTGTCTGAACCGCAGCGCCTGTTACCATCACCAATGGTCGAACCACTTTAGCAGAACAAATCCAAATCATCTAGCCTAACATCAATCCAATCCATAAAATTTCAATTCTCATTAAGCCTAATAGACCTGACAATATCACAAAGAGATTGAATAATCCTATAATGTCGTTGAGTAGCATTTCCATATGACCATATGAGCATGTGAGAAGCCTGATTACATCGACAGAGACCTAGATTTTTAAGCCTAAAATATTCTTTTACAGCGCAAATTCCTTGATAAGAATATCAATGGGCGGTACAACTAAAATTCTCTCAATACAGTGCACCGGTTTGAATTTAATAGCACCAGTGATCATGTGACAAACTAAAGCCTGAATCCTTTCTAACATTCTGCAGTAAGTAAAGGCACAGTTGTGGTTCCTCAAGTTTCATAAGTTAAACCCTTATCTAAAACTAGACCAAGATACTAACTTTGTCGTCCAATGGAATAATTTCGCCCCCAATGCGAATATCCATTAGACCGTCCATTTTTGTTTTTCTTGTAAAAACTATTTCCTTGCACTTTCCAATAACAAAAGGTCGTCTGAGTAGCTTACACACAAGAGACAGTTACTATTAATTCTGCTAATGATATCATTTACTACCATGCACCAGAACACAGAAGAAAGAACTCCTGTCTGGGAAAATCCCTAGTAACCCTGGCTTATTGCGTGGCCTGTCTTTTTCTGTTATAGTCACTCTTGTGCTCAATAATTTAGATACCCATATTTTGACGATATTTTAATATCAAATTCATCCATACTTTTAAAATAAACTCCAATTTGGTGAAGTAAAATGCTCCATAAATATCTAAAAACACTGCACAGGCAACTTTTAAAGAAGTCATTTCCTATTCAATCCATGCCGTACT
The DNA here is from genome assembly GCA_030248225.1 of Trileptium ribeirensis. Taxonomy (NCBI): domain Eukaryota; kingdom Metazoa; phylum Nematoda; class Enoplea; order Enoplida; family Thoracostomopsidae; genus Trileptium; species Trileptium ribeirensis. Next base: position 5,981 of record JASANE010000054.1, on the reverse strand, counting down.
TCACTGAAGGGCAGAAATAGTGATTCTTCCATCACGATAGGCATGTTGATTGCCATGTAATTTGAACTTGCTTACACTTGCATAGGCATCTAGAGGCGCAAGTAGGTTTATGACTTTTCACATGTTGTGGAGCGCGGTTCAAAAAACCAAGTTTAGGAAAATATCAACCAGATTTTTGCTGTTTATCTTTGATGATAATAGACCTTTTGGCAAATTTTTTTGTTTCCAGTCGGTCCAAAGTACATAAAATTAGATCAAAATTTGTACTAAAAATCGGTTCTGAAGCCAGTAATTAAACAAATTTTGTCAAAATTTGCTTCAAAATAGCTTTTTTCTCCATCAAAAGTGTTTTGGCAGTGTTTCTGAAACGAATTTTAACCGTTTTTCATGGCAAAATGCCCCTGGCAAAATCGGGCGCCCCCCTCCGGTTCGGAAACAGGAGACCTCCGGTTCACGTGCCCTGGCAAAATTTTCAGCGAATGGAAAGCCCAGCGCTTTATAATTGTTTTTGGAACACATTTCCGATTTTTGACAGTGTGAACGGCATGAAGTCAGATCAACGAAAAGCACCTGTTTCGTATTCAGCACGCTCGAGAATCATGAAAGAATGACATCTTGTTAAAAATGCATGCCTGTTAGCTCAAGAGGTTTGAAATCTCACTCGTATGCACATTGACAGAATAAGCTCTGTAATGAAGTGGAGAACAAGGTACTATAGCAAGCGATCAACAAAAGAACGTTTTAAATTGGCATTCGTCTTATTATACCATGTTATTTTTCACATTCACACATTAATTACATCAACAAAGAATACACTTACATGCCGTTTTGCATCTTCAGTAAATGACACTATAACCGGCGGTGCATCAGGTAGTATTCTTAAACGTTCAAACTCGGACACCCTCCTTACGTCAATCGGAAGATCTTTTGGTTCTGGGCGCTGGAACCGTTTTGCAATGCGAGATTGACCAAACAGAGGTTCGTCATTTACAGAATCAACGTAAACCTACAAGTGAACAATTATGGATTATATGTACCATTGAACGTATTGTTTTGTATTTTATTACAGAAGTATAAATGAATATTTTAACTATCTTTTTAATCCAACTAATGTACAGGAAATTTAGATGAACACCTAATTTTTATACTGGATTTACATCAATGAATACCATAGAAAGGATGGACGAAAATAAAATTCCATAAATTCAAATAGTACCTAACAGTGGCGACGTAACAATGATTGTTAGATGACTCGGGGTTTCGGCGGCCTCTGACAATGTGAGCCCTCCTCAATCAAGTTGGGCTGGGGCCGATGTCTAAGGGGAGGGGAAAATATTTTATATATCATGTATTATATTAATGTAATGTTTAACATGCGTATATTTATATATTATGTCGTTCTATATACGTGTCTGTGCAACACTACTGCATTCTACGATTGAAATGGGCAAAAATACCAGAAATCGTTGAAATTGCACTTTACGTTGGTTGGACATAAAAATTTCTCGATGTCAAAATCAAAAATTTAAAAGGTTAAACTTTTTTGTGGGGTTACCAGCAGGGCTCAGCGGCCGGATGTAAAGAGCGCGCTCCATTCCGGTTTATAGCGGAAACTCCATGGTGTGTACGTAACGTAATAATGATTTACCTACTCCTAGTCTTATAAACGGCACAGCAGTGTAAAGTAAATTGGAAATCCCTTTGCAACATTAAATTTTGCGCGACTGGAATGTTGTTGTGAACTCAGATAAAATTGGTATTACACGTGTTTCATTTTGTTTTAATAGTACTATTTTAGCATAAATCAGTTTTATATTATACAGATGCGGCAAGCAACACTGATATGCTATGGTCTTGATTAAAAGACACGCCGAATTCAGCAACGTACACTGTTTGAATTAATTCTTGGAGTTTTAACCGAATCGCGCTTGGCGTCTTCATCACTGCGGGAATTTTGTTTTCTTTTATTACCATGATCTTTGAATAAAGTCGCTCCATGTGGCCGCATATCAGACGACTTCTGAAGACGTGTAACCATATCCTAAATGAAACTATATAACGTAATCACCGACAAACAATATAAAAATCAGCGGTATAATTCACATATGGAAATCCAAAACCACTAACGTACGTGTGTTACAGTCACAGCAATGCCTACGTAACCGAGTATCGATCGAAACAAACTAGTCATTTGTTTGAAAATCGACACAACTGGAGTTCAGCTAGAACTAATCAAAACACACCAACCAATGAATAGCTCAATAGCTTATGCACCGTAAAGCAAGACACTAAAAGTGCTGCGGAAGCTAAAATGCGTTATGAATCGACCGACGTGTCGTGTTTAGTTTTTGCGGTCCGCAAACGCGACGAAAATGCATTCCGCCTACACATCGACGCATAAACATCGTCATACAGAATATGCATACCACACATAGAACATAGACTAGGTCAGATAATTTCGGCCTGCAATGGCATCGAGTTAATAGTCATAGGACTGTTGCTTCCGTAGGAAACCTGAAATTAATTATGGGTTTCTCAGGTTCCGAAACAAAATACTGAATCATTGTTCAGCATTCTGAAATGGTGTGCTACAGAACTGAAACAAGTACTGTGGTAATAGCACATACATTAAATAACAAACACTGTGCTCTGACAAGAAATCAGCTCCCGATTGCATAGTAGAGATGCTACTTAAATTTTGGTTATACTTCTGATTAAAATTTAATTACACTGGGTGGTGATAATTTACGTTCAGCGATATAAAACACTTGGAATAGCTTATGATGTAGTGAAATGTTCAAGCTCGAAAATTCCGGGTTAAGTAGTCCTGACGAATCTATATTTAAATTCGTTACGTATTTGGTTAAAGAGGTTGAATATGAGCAGGCACCACAACACTCCCACTGGCTTCTCCCTGGTGGGTGGAAGGGAGGCGCCTTTTACACTTGGTCTCCCCATAGTTCGTGGGAAGCTGCCTACCCTACTTCATGCCGTTATTGTGGTCGCCCCCTGTTGACGAACCGGGGGTACTTTGTCGTCCCCCGGTTCACGTATTGATTAGTAACCAGGAACGAGAAGTGAAATGTGGTTCAAGTTTTCTAACCCTAGAAAAGTGCTATAATTAAATGAATATTGCAAATATAGTGGTTAATTTACGGTTGGTGCCGAAACACCGAAATTAATCATAAATTTGAAGAAAATAGTATAAAGCAAAACCACCTGAGCCGGCTCAATATTTTTCGAATCCCCAGTTTAGGCGGCCGCCTCATAGTTGGCCTCCAGCCGGTTCATGAACTGGGCGGTGGTCTCCCACCTCAATCCTCATAAATTTTGCTCTGATGAAGAAGATAGTTCTAAATTGGGCAAACTGAAACGTTCATTTACAAGGCTTTGTTTTGTTTTAACATAAAATTAAGATAAACAAGTATTATGTACACGGTTAAGATAAAAAGAAGGCAGGAAGTAATTGTCCACTTATTTTTACAGCACGTTGTTTACGATAAATTTTTTATCTGTTTTTAAAAGAGAAAACACCAATGTTCATATGATAATGTGTGTATGAACAACAAAATGAAGCAAAGATATGGAAAATTCTCAAAAATTTAACCGGAATTACAGTTCCGGTGAGGATTTTGCCTTTAATCAGAACGGCAACCATAACACGATTTTCATCAAAATCGTAATTCCAGTTACCCTTTGCCGTCAGTAATATATCGAATTCGCAATAAGTCGGTCCATAGAATGCTGAAAATTGAAAACACATTAAAAGAAAAATACATATACGCCAAAATGAATAATTTAAAAACATTAAATTCCATCCACAGATGAAATTTAATGGTTTTAATGCTTGGGCAAGCCTTCTAGATGGTCAGACATCATACAACCACAGCCTTTTTTACCCAGCAACATCGTTTTGCTGGCCCCGCGCAGCATGACGCTCAACATTTAATTTTTGTCGCTGTTGAAAGCTGTTCTAACTTGCGTTTAAAATGTTTTAGAATATATTTTTGAAGCGAAGTTCTTAACTGTTTGGATTGAATTTCTGGATAAATTATGTTTATTGCAGCACACTTGTGTTAACTAATAAGTACTTAAATAAAAAATAACTACTAATTATATAAACAAATTAGTGAGCGGTCATGACTATGTTATAGCCATCAATTTCCGGCTATATGTCCTATCATTGTGGGTGTACATAATATAAATGGCATAGAGTTTAGTAGAACTTTTCACGCAAATAAGAAAAAACCAAATTATATATCCTGAGCGGGCTTTCTTACACGTAAAACTGCAGCAAAGATACTAAATTAAACGCATTCGCAATGACATTTACACGTACCAATAGTTTTAGTTTGTGTTCTAATACAAAGCGTTTACGTAGATGTAAACAGACCCGCTCACTGTTTTTCAATAACAAAAGTGCTAAAAGATTTGGTATCGCTAGTTAGGTTTCACTACATAACAGAAATAACGCATCTATTCAGCGACAAAATTTTTTAGCTGACGATACGACCTTTAGGTCAGATATATCCACCAAAAGCTTCTAAACATTAATGAATTAACTACAAACAGAAATGAACTAAACATAAAATAGTGCGATATAATGAAGACTGAAACTGAAATAAAGCTAGTACGACTTTAAAAAAGTTAAATCTCAATATGGCGAACTGTGATTTCAAGCGGACATTATGTGAGCATCGTGTAATGCTTCGAAGCGCAGACTGAGGCAAGACATAGTTGGCAAAGAATCGTGCATCGTTTTGAAAACTTACACATTGATATAATTCATGATCACGACCAATTACTAAGCCTGCAGGGGACTGTTTGTGGCAGCCTCTGACAGCGGGTGAACCACCGGATTTTACAACAATGACTGAAAACAGTTCAGTACTACACTATTTTTCTACTATAGATCTCTTTGCGACTCGCAAAGATATTTACAAGGCAAGCAGCTCATTACAACTGATGCGCTAAGCACATGAAAATATCACAAACCTTAATTGCTTTATCACAAATATGGCGCGGTCGCCTTTTGGACTTTGCAATGCCAGTTTCAGCGCCATCATGGGCATATTTTATGTGTTTATACCGAGCCTGTCTTGAAGCGAGATAGCGACCGCAGTACATACACATGTACTTAAGCACGCCTTCATGTTTCATCAAGTGATCCTGAAGCAGAAGCAATACGGAGAAACCTAAATAATAATAACTATTATACTTGTTATCGTACATTACGACTTGAGTTGCGACTATTCGCTGTGTGAATTTTTTTAACCTAATCGTGACCTGGCTTTTCCAGTCAATGAAAATATTGCCATCAAAAGCATCAGTCAGGGTCACCTCGTTGGGAACCAAGAGGCACCAGATTGTTGCACGGTGAAGAACTGTGAGCTCCTAGGTGTAACTGGATGCTTCAAAATCTAAAAATTTTTTAAAATTTAACGTTTTTACGAATTATGTAAAATTGTAAACAATGGCATCAGAAATGATTCAGTTAAAAAATTCAACGAATTTTTAATTATTATTATTTCAGACAGATTTTTGTGAAAAAATTTGTTACGCTGTAACATAAAAGAGGGTGTTATTATGAGTGATGGGGCAACAAATTTTCCCATAAGGACGTTTTTCCGGCGGAGCCAAAATTAGGTGCCAAAAGTTTGCCAGGGGCGCCGGTTTTGCGAAAAGTATCGAGACTTGCCACTTTCGAAAACCAGCAAGTCAGTAAGTGTAACTTGTAATTTTTATAAATCAGTATCATATACAAAACTTAAGTACCATGTCTGCAAAGTAATCAAGAACAACGTTCCCAGTAAAATAACAGGATAGATTATATTTAATTTCTGCAACTGTGGACTAACCAACGGTAGACTCACTACAGCACAACCATTAACAAATTACACCCTATCCTAATGACCTTCAAAACCAAAGAAACAACAATATTTTCTGTATCATTGACACCACAGGCCAATGTCTAGTAAATC
>JASANE010000053.1:0-15247 GCA_030248225.1 Trileptium ribeirensis | reverse complement strand
GCAACTGGGACCAACTAAATCTGTGGAATCCACTAAATCACTAAAGTGCTGATTTAAAAAAATCAAATTTGCGCATAAATTAAGCTAATTAATGGTAAACTAATGTGAAGAACAAATTTCTAATGAGAACGGAAAGATATGGGAAGAGGGCTAGCCATATGTCTTCACAAAATTTGATTTCTAATCGCAGGATAAGTCCAAATAATCGTTGGTGACTACAAATCCAGCGTTTCCTAAAATTAGAGCCACATGAATCTCAGGTCTTATAGCTGCTACCCTGAGGTCTTGGCACCTCGGCGGCTCTTTTCAAAAAGATATATTACGTCACTAATTTATTACAATTTCTCTTGCTAAAGTAAGAAAATATTTACATTTCGTACAGAGCCATTTAATGTTTAGGAGCTAATTGCATGCCGTTCTCGATACAGCAAGCGGATACGGATTGTGGGCGATGTTCAGAATAATTTGTAACGAACAATTCCATGCATAATCCTATCACTGATAAAATATACATCCAGCGACAATTTATTTTGTTCATCATTTCAAACCTCATCAAAACAAAATAAGATACAGAAATCAACCAAGAGAATTGTTTAAAAATGACATTTTCTCAGTGTCTGCTGTTCACATGGTTGTGGATATAATTGGAGCAGGAAATGGTTAATGACGCTGTAGCTGAGATAAAACATATCATAATTTTAGAACCGAAGAACCATAATCAGATCATCATCTATGAATAGGCTTTCACAGTCTATAGTAGGTGCGAGATCACTTCGATTAAAGTTTTCAACGAGTCATTAGATCAGTCGTCTAGCTTGATGTGTGTCACGCAAGTCAGTCAGTAAATGGGACTATATCATGCAACACCAATCTTACAAAAACCAAAGCTTTGACTGGGAACAATTCTGTGTAGAAAAATTCTAGGTACTAACAGTCATCAGTGCACCTTTATATTGTGTTACCCTTATTCAAATATGTAGCTTTAGGCACAATATTTTGAATAAAACAAAGCGCTGTTTTAATGACATGTTGGTGCCATGATAGACCCGTACAAAACAAGTAGACCAAATTAGATGCTTCGCTGGGATCGTAGGGTATCCACGATTTTTTGAAACTTTTTACACAGCTCCTAGAACATTAGGATACACAGACCAATATATTTAGCAATGCTTAGCTTATACAAAGCCTAAATGCTAGTGTGACCATTAATATATATCATTGGTACGGTGTGTCTTCTGTTCTTGAAAATTTGGTTAGAGATTTCTTTAGCGTTAATAAAGTCCATATTAGCAGAGTTTATAGAACGATTTGTCAACTGTGGGCACTGAATATATTTAATACTTTTTTACAATTTTTCTTTTGGAATCGACTGCGCGAACCAGGCGGCACTCCTGTTTCATGCCTCTCCTGCAAACCTCGAAGACCTCTGTTTGCCTAGCTCAAACTCCCTAAATATTTTTAGGGACTGGCGAAGCCAGTGCTAAGCAACCAGTTATAAGCTTTTGAAGAAAATTTTTCCAGTGAACCGGTAGATGATACTTGTGAACCTTAGTAATTTGGGTTCATATACTCGTATTGTGACCTAAGATCCTGTAATTTTGCTCGGTACGATTTGTTAAGCTGTACATGGAATCGACATTGGCATATAAATTCTGAATTTATTAATTCACATTAATATAAACTCGAGATATCGTGGTCTTCAATTACGTTTTCTTTAATGTGATGTTAGCCTGATAATGTTTGTATACGGTAGAAGCACGATTTGTTGGTGAAACAAAAACTACAAAAAAGTTAGGCAGCGATCGCCCTAGAACACCCAACCTGCGGATTGGTAGGACGACGCTCAAAACCACTAGGCCACACACTGATCAAGGGATGCACTGTATTGCGGGATCACCATAACTGCGCTCCGCGTTTGCGAAAAGTACTGAAATACTGTAGATATCTCAAGCTTAATAAATTATCTTAAGCTTAATACATTAGAGCGGGCAGTACGTAACTAACAACCACAAATCGCAACAAAGTGGAAATAGTTGAAACTGAGAAAGCTACTTACCGGTATTTCGCAGATAAAGCCCGTAGCAGTTTCGGAAAGGCTAGCTGGGCCACGGTTTATATATTATTCCACGCGTCTTACAACTCCTGAAAAAATCATCACGTTTGGTGCCCCAGTTTACTGAAAAGAATATTCATATTCAGTAACAGCTTTGAGGTCTGTCATTAAACATTGATGCATATTAGTTTAATAATAAACATTTTATTTACTTAAATTCGGTTAGATGGTATAGATTAGGCGGTACAACATCCTTGCATGTTGTGTAGTGGCAGTTACATCGAAATGTTTTCTGGCTTGCTTCCTTTACTATACAGCACTTAACGTATAGACCACGGCCGGCAGACAGAAACCCCATAACTGCTGACCCACTCCTTTGGCGGCCTTTAACGACAGAGAATTGCTAGCCGCCGACTGATGGCCGTTCAGACCAGCCGTCACCTTTATGGGCCGTTAACACTTAGAAATTGTCGGCCGTTGGATGACGGAAACCATAATCTTCGTCCGGCCTGTTAAAATATCCTGATATTGAGGGAAAATTATTCGTGTACGACTTGGGTAGTGGAATATAATAGAATCGAAGGAGATGAATATAAAAGTTTTGAGTCGATTTAGGACGACCTCTCTAGCCGGAAAGGCCGCAATACTGAAGGTACTGCAAATGCGAGACGGTTCCCTTTGGAAATACAAAATTCTTGAGGATACATCAGTGCTAAATTAAAATTTGTTAAAGATTCATAGCGAACTCGAGGTAGTTCAGTTGAATGAGATGGATAGTTTTGTGGCATGTTCACAACTCTCTAAATCTTCGATTGTAGGGATGCCGTAATTCGTATAAAGATTTGCGAGCAGGAATATAACTTCGCAAACCGAAAACATCCAGTGCATTTGCAAATGGCTTGTGAGTCGATTGCCGTTACACATGTAAAACCTGCTTTCGGCGGAACTTATTCAAATCTTTAGGACTGTAATAGGCAGTATGATAAAATATACCATCAAGGTTTTCTAGGCCTTGTTGGAGTGGAAAAATTCATTTCATACTTGAAATTTTAACAGTTAACATCTAAATTAAACGACATTATTTTGCTCTCAATTCAGGCTCGTGAGGAGTTTCACAGCACGGTGCTCAAAACTTGAAGTCGCTCTCAAAATGACGTGGCGTTAGAGCAAATTGTATCTTTGCGGCGGCCCTTCAACCCAACTGCGCTCGTGACTATCCTCTCTTTTAGAGTAATATTGTATCTTTACGGCGGCCCTTCAACCCAACTGCTCTCATGACTATCCTCTCTTTTAGAGTACTATTGTATCTTTACGGCGGACCTTCAACCCATCGGCTCTCGTGACTATCCTCTCTTTTAGAGTACTATTGTATCTTTACGGCGGCCCTTCAACCCATCTGCTCTCATGACTATCCTCTCTTTATTCTTATCTTTACAGTGCTCTATGCGACCTTCAACCCATCGGCTCTCGTGACTATCCTCTCTTTTAGAGTACTATTGTATCTTTACGGCGGCCCTTCAACCCATCTGCTCTCGCGACTATCCTCTCTTTTAGAGTAATATTGTTTCTTTACGGCGGCCCTTCAACCCAACTGCTCTCATGACTATCCTCTCTTTTAGAGTACTATTATCTCTACAGCAGACCTTCAACCACCTATCAGCTATCGTGACTATCCTCTCTTATTAATTATTCTGTATTTTTACGGCGGCCCTTCAACCCAACTGCTCTCATGACTATCCTCTCTCCTTAAGTTACTATCTGTATCTTACACAGACCTTCAACCCATGGCTCATCTGACTATCCTCTCTTTTACATTTACTATTGTATCTTTACAGCAGCCCTTCAACCCATCTGCTCTCACAACTACCTCTCTTTTTCGTAATATTTTTTCTCTTACGGCCGCCCTTCAACCCAACTGCTCTCATGATGACTATCCTCTCTCTTATATACTATTTATCTTTACAGCAGACCTCAACCCATCGGCTCTCGTGACTATCCCCTCTTTTAATTACTATTATATCTTTACAGCAGGCCTTCGACCCATGTCTGCCTCTCATGACTATCCTCTCTTAGAGTAATATTGTATCTTTACAGCAGCCCTTCAACCCATCTGCTATCGCGACTATCCTCTATCTATTCATTAATATATTCTTCCACGGCGACCCTTCAACCCAACTGCTCTCGTGACTATCCTCTCTTAGATTTATATAGTATCTTTACGGCGGCCCTTCAACACAACTGCTCTCGTGACTATCCTGTCTTTTAGAGTAATATTGTATGTTTACGGCGGTCCTTCAACCCAACTGCTCTCATGACTATCCTCTCTTTTAGAGTACTATTGTATCTTTACGGCGGACCTTCAACCCATCGGCTCTCGTGACTATCCTCTCTTTTAGAGTACTATTGTATCTTTACGGCGGCCCTTCAACCCATCTGCTCTCGCGACTATCCTCTCTTTTTTAGATTAATATTTTACTTTACGGCGGCCCTTCAACCCAACTGCTCTCATGACTATCCTCTCTTTTAAGTACTTATTTCTTTTTACGCCAGACCTTCAACCCATAAGCTCTAGTGACCTATTCCTCTCTTTTCAGTTACTATTGTATCTTTACAGGCGCAAGCCTTCAACCCAACTGCTCTCATGACTATCCTCTCTTTTAAGTACTATTATATCTTTACAGCAGACCTTCAACCCATCGGCTCTCGTGACTATCCTCTCTTTTAGAGTACTATTGTATCTTTACGGCGGCCCTTCAACCTATCTGCTCTCGCAACTATCCTCTCTTTTAGAGTAATATTGTTTCTTTACGGCGACCCTTCAACCCAACTGCTCTCATGACTATCCTCTCTTCATCCAGTACCTCTGTATCTTTACGGCAGACCTTCAACCCATCGGCTCTCGTGACTAGTGACTATCCTCTCTTTAGAGTACTATTGTATCTTTACGGCGGCCTTTCAACCAATCTGCTCTCATGACTATCCTCTCTTTTTTATATTGTAATATTTATTGTGCCGGCGGCCCTTCAACCCATCTGCTCTCGCGACTATCCTCTCTTTTAGAGTAATATTGTTTCTTTACGGCGACCCTTCAACCCAACTGCTCTCGTGACTATCCTCTCTTAGATTTATATAGTATCTTTACGGCGGCCCTTCAACACAACTGCTCTCGTGACTATCCTGTCTTTTAGAGTAATATTGTATGTTTACGGCGGTCCTTCAACCCAACTGCTCTCGTGACTATGCTCTCTTTTAGAGTAATATTGTATATTTACGGCTGCCCTTCAACCCAACTGCTCTCATGACTATCCTCTCTTTTAGAGTACTATTGTATCTTAACGGCGGCCCTTCAACCCATCTGCTCTCGTGACTATCCTCTCTTTTAGAGTACTATTGTATCTTTACGGCGGCCTTTCAACCCATCTGCTCTCATGACTATCCTCTCTTTTAGAGTAATATTGTATCTTTACGGCGGCCCTTCAACCCAACTGCTCCCGTGACTATCCTCTCTTTTAGAGTACTATTGTATCTTTACGGCGGCCCTTCAACCCATCTGCTCTCGTGACTATCCTCTCTTTTAGAGTACTATTGTATCTTTACGGCGGCCCTTCAACCCATCTGCTCTCGTGACTATCCTCTCTTTTAGAGTAATATTGTATCTTTACGGCAGCCCTCCAACCCAACTGCTCTCGTGACTATTCTCTCTTGCTGTGAACCTGGTCGCGAGCCACTGTATTCTCGAATATAAAGTTTTTCCTTCATGGTCGCGAACACTGTTTGAAACTTAGCAAACTCTTTCATCGATCACGCGCGTTTTAAGCTTACAATATCATCGTACACATTTTAATTTGTCTTACCTGTTAGCTTATGCATCATTTACGATAAGATGCGTGCGCCAGGGCCAAATTATGTCACGCGTCCAACTCAACTAGTTCGGGTGAACCTAAAGCTTGTTTTTTACCTAATGGTGCTTTTCCAATCAAATACCATAGCGCTTTTCAATCTTTAAGGCTAACGATATGACAATGGCTTGCAATGGCTGCTATCATCCAGGCACATCTCAAACTCATGGATTTTTTGCGCCATACAATGTTTTGGTATCAAAATTGAAATAATTTACGCTTTTATCTGTAAATTGATTGTTTTGTGTGTGCATTGCCGAAATTTTCTCGGGTTTAAAGGCCGTGTTCAGCAATACAAATGTTTATAGGTTATTTTTCAGCACGCAAAGGTGGGTCCTGGACTTATTTATGGCTTAGCTTAAGGTTTGGTTTGCGAAAAGGGTTAAATACCTCTATTATCAAATTATCACAGCCAGTCCAATTGAAATCTAAACATAATAGTAAATCTGTAGCGAGGTGAGAACTGGGGCAGAAATACTGAAAAATGCGCTGCTACTTTCTCCATTTTTCTCCGAAAACTAAACTTAGTTATAGACTTTCTACGGCCCAAAAAATCTTATACTCTGCGCACGATGAAATAACACGCCCACCTTATGCTGAACTCATGCATCTTTATCGTGAAAAATACCCAACCCCTGGTAACCTGCACATTTAGGTAATGGCGCCTTTAAACTTTCTACTTCCGAACTCATTTTATCATATGGCTGCATAGCTCAGTCTGGACCAAGCATTTGACCACTGATGGTTTATGACACCATTTGCCTCAGCCACTATGGGCATATCAGCTGGTTAGGTAGACCGGAGGAAACAATTTTTAGCTTGACACCAATTGCAACCTTCAAGTCTTATTTATTGCATATTTTGGTATCTAATGGCACAGATACGCAAAACTAAGTGAAAGGTAGGTCTTACGAAAACTGCCAAAGTTTACAGTAGCGTGCCCGGGAATCGGGTAGCTAATCCAGTAAGGTACACTGGTAGTTCAGGCAGGCCGGATTGGGTCAGCGATTTAATACCCGATGCCCATGTCTACTCCTTACACTCAAAATACATTCTGTGAAATCTAAAAGAAAATTTCTTTGAATTTTGCACCACCAGATATTCTTTTAAAATTCAAAGAAATATTCCTTGACATTTCAAAGAATTGCTTTGAAATTTCAAAGATATGTAGTTATAAAATAAATAATTCTTTGAATTTCAAAAATGTTTCATTGAATTTTAAAAGAATGTCTGGTGGTGCAAAATTCAAAGAAATTTCTTTTAAATTTCACAGAAACCTATTTTCAGTGTAGTTTTGGTCATAAATTAAGCTTCGCAACATGCCTATTCAGCGAACAGTGAGCTTAAATAAAGGCTTTAGCCTAATTCTGTAACCAACGCCAACTTTAAAGCTAACACAAACATTAGACTAAGCGTGAGAGATACAGAAATGCGTCGGTTGACGAATTTTGAACGACCGGGAAAGTTAGATCTGAAACAAACAAAAACTTAGGAAGACATCCAGACTTTGAGAATGTATTAGCAACGTGATAAAGCCGAGGTTTGTATCGAGACACCGAAGGTACGTATCAAAATGAATTAAAATAAGTAAAATTTAGACTATCTCCCTTTACCAAAATGTATCATTGAGCGGAATTGAAGCAATGGCAATTGAAGTAGTATATAAACTGCTACAGCCAAAGGATTCACGACCGCAAAATAAAGCTGTCTTCGGAAACACAAATGCTCATAAAATTAGTTTTACATGTCCTAATCCATCATAGATAAATCATGAAAAATTTATAGATGCTATCAGGTTCTTGTTTGTGAGCAAAGCTTAGACCATATAAAAATGCCGAAGGTCCGTTGGTTTAACGAAGGATAGATGGTTTAGAAGGGGTGTAAGCTAGGAGGTGGCAAATTTTCCAAATTTTAGGAAATCAGAATATTTTTCCAAAAAATTTTCCCATTTTTTGCCAATTTGGAGTAAAAGTAAAAAAACTTGTTCTCAGTAGATTAGGTTTATTACATTGGCGATGCGTCGCTATTCTAACACAATCTTTTGGTAGAAATCCATTTCTAGACCTGCCACACGACTTATGGCTTTTCAAAGAAGAAGTGATTTTTTGGTTCAAGAGGCTATGCGTTACCCACTGTTCTTGTGTGCTTGAATTTTTAGTCACAATTTAAAAAAGGGAATTATCCAGGTAGTCTCGCAGAACTCCGACGGTCCAGGACAACTTGACAAGAGCAAAAAATAAAAGGAGAAATTTTCATACCGCGCCAATACGTTAGAGGGCCAAATTTTAGGACAATTTCCTGGAATCGTTGCAAAAGAACGGCTAGTCATAAATGTTCGGTAGTATAGTATCAAACGTTTGGTACTATAGTATCGAATATTTATGACTAAAAATTCTTTTGCAGAGAGATTGTTTGAAATTATTGCTAAAAATTTGGTGCTCTTTCATAATCGCAAACCGTATAATACGGCATAATGGTTAGTGCTGTGTTTAATCTCTCAAAACTCACCGACAAAGTTTGTATAGAAGAAATCTCAAATTAGTCATTCAATGTGGCGGTTGTGGATAACCGTAATAATCTTGCTAATTTGAAGACTATTCAGGTTGCCGTTTATTACATCCAACAAAGCGTTACATTTTGCATTGTTAATTCGTTAAATCTGATGTCTTGCTGTGCGGCAATGCATTGCTTAGAAAGCTGACAATAAATACACTGACAAATTCTGAAAATAATGTTGCCACTACCGGAAAATCCTGAAGATAAAACCCTGCTGTTGAAACGGCACCGTGATAGAAGTAAACGAATTTGGGAGTCTAACATAAATTTCAAAGACTCATTTGCCTAGTGTCAATGATACAATGCCTTTGAGACCGCAAATCATGTGAAATAGATATCATTTTGCGTAGGTTCACAATATTATAATTTAAATAACCAAATTTAACATAGTTCATTATACTATGAAAATGAAAAAATAATCTAATAGACCAGTAAAATGCCGAATAAAACTGATGCCTATTCAAGATCTAACCAATTTATGAATGATGTTCTGCTGTGTCAATATGTCTCAAATACATTGTCAATTGGACAACCGATAACAATCAATTATTTGTTCCAGAAATTGTCCAATCTGGTTGACGTCATAACGATGTGGCAGCAAAACGGGTGAGACCTGCTATTACAACGGCACTAGCGCATTAAATTAGCATTAAACATTCTTTATCGCAAGAGTGGATATATGAGCTGAGTTAAAATATTTGGGTCCCCGCGAAGTGGGTTCTCCGGTGTACACAATACCTATAAACGTAAATGGTACAATTTTTTTTAACCTTGTTTCTTTATAAATACGCACATTTCTATTGAGCACTGTGATTTGGTATTGAGGCAGACGCATAAATTTCGCCATCCGGGTCTCAAATGGAATGAAAATTGCCTTGTTATAGCAAACTAATGATATATCGTGGTGATGCGACACTCCAATTTTCCATTTCCCAGATACCAAAACGTTTTGGTACGTGGTACCCAAAATTTTTAGTTTCATAGGTGCCAAAACGTTTTGGAACGTGGTGCCAAAAATTTTCAATTTCCTAGATGCCAAAACGTTTTGGTACGTGGTACCCAAAATTTTCAATTTCCTAGATGCCAAAACGTTTTGGTACGTGGTACCCAAAATTTTCAATTTCCTAGATGCCAAAACGTTTTGGTACGTGGTACCCAAAATTTTCAATTTCATAGACACCAAAACGTATTACCCAAAATTTTCCAAAAACTTTCGAAATCGAGACGTGCCGAAATGATGTTCTAAGTGCAATTACGCCAAAATCTGTTCATGCGTTCACGAGTTATGAATGCAAATTTCAAACGATTTATCGGCGATATACTTCTGAGTAGTGTTACGCAACGGTCGCAATAAATCTTTTGCCGAAAGGAGGCCATTCAATGATTTTCTGTCGTTAACGGTCCACCAACACCGATGGTTAGCAGTATGGGCCGTCAGTCGACCGTGGTCCATACGTTGACCGCATACGTAAACCAGACAACCGGAACATTTCATGTGTATAATCACCAATGGCCAACATGTTAAGGACTTTCTACCGTCTTGCAATATTTAAGTATGTCTCTATTTTTGAACTAAATACGTCAATGTTTAACAATACATCTTACGGCCAGCCCGTCGCCAAGCAATTATTAATGATGGCTAAGTGTATGATTCAAAACATTAACAGTTACATTGTATGCCGTGAAAACCTTTCATATCCAAATCGAGCCAATTTTCAAACAAAATGCTCAAGAAGTGTTTACGAATACATTTCAAGATTTTTGGATGTCATCAGTCCAGTGACCGTCGCTAAGCCGCGGAGCTGTCAGCCGGCCGTTGATCCTGAGCCGTGGGCCGGATGTTGAGCCGTCGGACGGCAATTAAGCCGTTGGCCGTCGGTCGATTGTTGGTCATCGGACAGCAAAAATTACTCAGGTGGCCGACAGCCGTGTGTGTCCCAGCACTACATCAGAGCGCGTTTGGAAACGAATCCAGCTGTTGATTCCACGTCGGAGTAGAGGTAAACCCGTCAAAGCGATTAAAACGATATATAAAACTTTACAATTATCGCATAAAATTTCCGAAATTACACGTGGAATAGTCATATGACCATTGCTTACAAGCACACAAAACAGACGTTCTAAAAAACCGATCAGAGTATGCAGTCCGTCAGGATCATAAACATTTATAAGTTCAATTTGTGGAACTATTCTTCGCTTGACATTCTCAGTGTGGAACTATTTTACGCTTGTGACAGTATGCACTAAGGCGACGCGATGCGCTAACCGAGTTTTTTGCGGGGCGTGCATTTACGCGCGGGTTGTTGTTCGGCTCGCTTTGTGAGGTTCCTATAGCGTAGTGACTAACGTACACGGCTCTCACCAAAACTATCCAAGTTTAATCTGCCGCCACGGCCAATTTTTGCTCAGCATTCTACGAAATCACCCTAATTCAAACGGGAAAGGGTTGAAGTAAAACAATTAAACATTTTCTCAAGGAACTGATGAGAATCTATAATTCATATTATAACAAATCCCCACCAACAAACTACCTTTTGCTTTACTCGCAATAGGACATGAACTGTAGCATAACCAAAACCTATTTAAAAGCACTGAAACAAATTATTTAAACTAATGAAATGTAAATATATAATGTTAGATAGAGCGTATTGCAAAATATTGCTGGATCAAGTTACGGTTGGCGAGTGTTAACAAAGTAGAGCTCAGCCGAAAACCCGCATTTGTTTGCCTGACAAAGGTAAATACCAACTCTACAATCAATACGTATGTCCTTTGCGGCGTCATAAACAAATCATTTTTTCGCTTACACAATTTGTGTCATCGATCAGATAAACGACGCGATTATTAAGTTCACAATTATAGATTTTAGTACATTTTCCTTTCTTTTTCAGAAATTTGATAACAAAATTTTCCTTAAAAATAGAGATTCTAAGTCAATTTAGCAAATAAATTCGGATATCGGCAATAATGCGTCGTTCACAGAGATCTGCGTGCACGAAAAGAAAGCCGTAAGCTATTGGAAATGTATGAGTAAACTTAAGCTGCGCCACCAACCATCCCATTTTGACACTATGTACAAAACCCTGTTAGCGAACAAAAAATTCTTTATAATAGCCAACTCCAAACTCAAAAATTTCCGTTCGCGAACGCAAAGCGACTGATTGCAAAACGGTGTAATTTCTGTTCGCTAACACAATGTACCTATGTGCCATTTGGCCACAGATTCGTTTCACAACGCACAATGGGGCAACAGCATTCCACATTTTTTCGTTACGCTAACACATTTCGTTTTATTATTCATAATACATGAACTTCGCGAAATTATCATATGATGTACAGGTGTTAAAATATTAAACAGGGGAATTTTCGTTCGAAAATAAAATAAAAACAATTTCAGTTCAAATGCCAAACGTTCATAGATCTGTTACTTAACGTTTTTGAAGTAACTGTTAATAGGGCAATTTTCTGTTACTTAACGTTTTCGACCCGATGCCCAAGACCCCGATTTTATGTTCTCTGTTATGTTGACGACTGGGCAGTACACCGAACAAGCGATTGCCAATCGTAAATGACAAAAGGGGATGGTAGGGACGCACCATAAGTTTACTCATGCAAAAGCATTTTCGTTATATTATTGCAGAGTGTAATGCTTTTCCATTTATTGTTCCAACAATAGCGTTGCGCATAAATGTTGATGCTGAAATAACCTTTGCTTTTAGTGCACACAACGAGGAAACTATATTGTTGTTGCAACATCAATAGCTTGCTCAATGCCATTGTACATGCTAAAATGCTACGAGAAAACTACTGTCGCTGCATTTATGTTAGATTCTTTTGTCGGATACGGCGGGGGTGGTGGGTGCGGAGCCTTCTGGGTTTAATGTTGTTTGGATGGTTCTACGCTTAGGCGGTAACCCCCTCTATACTTTTAATGGTCTTCCATCAGCCACTACAGTTATATTCTTTATTATTTTCTTTTGCGTTACTAATAGAAATAATGTGGATGGCAAGCTCAAAACCGGCCGGATCGGCGATAACGGAAACATGTTTCTAACAAGTTGCATCTGACAACTTCGAACCATTAAATAGATCCCAAAAATAAAATAAGTTCAAGTCACAATCGAACCTCATGAAGAACGATACGATCACAAGGCGCTGTAAAAGTCCACATAGATTTACGATAACATTGAAAACCATTACTGGACAACAAAGTGAGTTATGGCAGAGAGTTTCGCGAAGCTCCATTTGGTGACGGCCAGTCACTGTTTCTATTGGCACCATGCTATAATGTAAACTGAAACACAATAGAATACCGGGCTTGAACTGCTTTACCCACAATGCTTTTGTTATACCCGCGGCGTAAAATGTATTAGTTGGGGTCCATTCTTCTTAGTTTCTAAAACACGGGTTTATCCCATAAATCCTGGTTCAGTTTGACTCCTATCAGCAGTAAAACTGCTTATATCACCGTTATAAATATACTGCTTATGGGCGCGCATATCCTAGAAAAAAATTGAACTAAATTACTGAACCAATCCTGACAGTGTATGACATTACAATAAGTCAGTTATATTGCTACTCGCATAATTTCCTCGCATAATTTCCTTCTCAACTAACTGATTATCAAGCTACTGACTGATGAAATGCCCTGAATTTAGCCTTAAATTCTGCTTTAAATAAAGAACTAAATTTAAAACCAGACAATTGATCTAGTTTTACAGCCGATAAGACCCATATTTCGTAAGACAATCGATACATAAAAATGTCCAGATACGGACAAATTTAATCCACATCTATCTCAAAAAATTATCCGTATGTTCCCAGGTCCCCGTGTGTTTAACTAAAGTTGTGATTAAAGCAAATTAACTAACTAGCCATGTATCTAACGAGCTAGGTTAGTAGAATTTCGACAAGATTACCTGCCTAAACTACACTTATAATGTTAAAATGTACATACAATGCATTTAAAAAGTTGTGTTAACGCGTAATTTGTGTAAATGCTTCAACTCTGAATTAGGTATGAACACAAGTTTGATTTAGATTATTATAAGATAAGCGTTCTCCTGGAAAGCGAAAACTTGTTGAGTTCGTAATTAAAATGTGTAACTACACCCAACGTTAATATTCGCCAATCTTACTAATTCAAAATTGAGTCAACTTCATACCAAAAAATACGTCCATTGTGTATAAATACTTCTCAGAAAGCATCTCGTAAAACCACTTATGCATAAAATTTCCATCATCGTTAATAAATAATTTAGATTTTAGCGTATTCCAGTTCAAGCCTTTTTATCACAACTTTGTGATTATCGTATAATTTTCTAACTCATGAAAAAATGTTTCCCCAACTATGGTGACAGCGATTAATTATTTATAGTAGCTCCATGAAGAAGATTACACAATTCTGGGATACCTATTACACCGACCGTTAGAAAACGGCTGTGTTCAGCAGCTGTTAGTACCACATATTTTAATGAAGCTTAATTTTAATTATTATATATGTATATATATAATTCTAATTATATTTTAAATATAATTTATTAATTACTGTATAGGTTTTATTTTTAACTAAATATATATGTGCTTGGATTAGTTAGAAGCTTTTATATAGCAGCAACAAGATATATACTCCATGAAAACTTGTATTTTTGAAAAACAGAAATTGTAATAAAGACAGGAGTTCAAAGGCCTATCGTAGAGATTCAATCAAATTCGGTGCAGCGATTGTATTCATTTTGAAGTAATTAATAAAACTGGGTTTCAAATGTAGACACAAAGTTCACTACATTTAGAAATTGGCACTAAAATTATATTTTGTGGATATAAGCATGTGAGCTATTTCGGTATTTTTGGGGCCATACCATGCAACTTACCTCTATGGCAGCGAACATTACGCTGTGCACTGTCGTTGTCAGGAACTTCAACTGGCGAAGTCCAGCCTCATTTCTGAACAAAACCTACTCATAGTAATGCCTATTTTCACACACATATTAATATATCCAAATAAATTATATAAGCAAATTTAATATATACTTATTATCCCTTTGCCGAAAATTAGTGAACCGATCAAGAAGTTTCCATAAGTTCAGCTGTGAAAACCACAAATCGACATAATTCAGCTTCACACCAAAGATAAAATGACTGTCAACGCCTCACGGATATGACAATTCCCAAGCCCAGTTTTGATTTTGGCATCTTTGAAACAGCAGCAAAAAATTCAACAAACCTCACTTAAACGTATCTATGTGTACCGTCATCGTCATTGAGTAACGTCCAACATACAAAGCGCCGACTAGGCAAAAGCTAAACATAAAATTATCGATAACCTACTAACCCGGTGCGTAAAAAATGGTGTAATTATTACTTCCGCTTGGCCCGTTCTAAAATATGTTGGTCCTTTGTCTACGTTCCAATGCTCTGTAAAAGCAGCAGGCATCAGGGAATACCCATTCTATAAATTTTTATATACATGTTTATTTGTCTATATCAGAGCTGTGTGTGGGTACGGGTGCCCGCGGGCCGGGTACGAGCTCAAATGTTGAGCCCGCGGGTAGTGGGTAACCCGCGGGTACGGGTACACGTAGGTTTCGGATAGTAATCGCAAAATATTTAGCACAACCCCGAGTACCGAGCAATGCTCCACTTGCAAAAATAACCACCCAGGAATTAAAAATTTTGTTTTGCGACCATTATTTTGTTGTTTATTGAGGGAGGGTGGGTGGCGACCAACGCAGAGAAA
>JASANE010000051.1:0-13224 GCA_030248225.1 Trileptium ribeirensis | reverse complement strand
CATCGCTTGATAACAGCTATATAGCATATTAGTCAACTATAACACTTTAGAAGCTTGCAATCGTGCTTGGCTTCCTTACACCAATTACAGTTTCAGTTTCAAAAGATTTAGATGCGGTTTACATGTGCATAATGATTGGGTAATACCTAGGTCAGTAAACACTAAACTAGTCACAAACACCAAAATAAATACACATACAAAGCCTTAAAAATTATTGATATATTGGATGATGATTGGTGTGGTAGCTTTGAATGATGCATATGCGGCGATGTGAATCACCTGGGAAACACACAATTTCGGTACGAGCTTACGTTTAATTCAGCTATAAAGTCTGAATAACGCAGCATTACGAACAACTAAAACTACTAACAAAATAATCAATATTATCGATGTTAAGGAACACAGTCCCCAAAACTGAATTTTAATATTACAATGCACTGTTGTTTTCAAAAGTAGAAAATGCATCGTTTACTGCCTGTACTACCGATCCTGCAGCAGCCACTTTAATCAGGCCGGTGTCTGATCCAATTGCTGTCTGATTTCAACGCTACCGACGCCAATACAATGTTTGGAATATTACAAATTTTAGGTCTTCGTAAACGTGTCTTTATTTTGGTGTTTGTGACTCATTTTACATGTTTACTGACCTAGGTATTACCCAATCATTATGCACATTTATTAAAACTGCATTTAAAAAATCTTTTGAAACTGAAACTGTAATACAATCTAGGAAGCCAAGCACGATTGCAAGCTTCCTTAAAATTGTTACATAAGTTGACTGGTACATGTGCCGTATTATGGATGGTTTCGAGCTGGCTATTTATGTGTTATAGCGCCACGGGAAACACACTCGTATTTTATTTGCACTTTACGATTCAAATATGACAAACATTAGACAACTACCACTTGTTCTTTACGTTTGCAAACAAGATTATTATACCGTGTTGAAAATGTGTGATTGATGCAAAATAATTATTACGCTGTGTGGTTTATGATGCTGAAATATTTCCAACCATCGGTCAAACTATTTATTGCGCATTTGAATGCTACGATGAGGCTGTTGAAACAAACTTAGGAATGTTGCTATATGGGCAACAATAAATTTCAATTCATTTGATGATTTTCAATCGAGACTAATGCCTTCGAAACTGTAAAGTGTATATATTGAAAATGACTGAGTTAGCGAGCTTTGTCCTGATAGCGTTTCTCATTAGCATCCACCCTCAACCACGCAGCCGGTCTGTTAGACGCATCCAAAACAATATTTATGTTATATATTTGGTTCTTTTTTGGTTTAAACGGTTAAGAGAAAAACGTGTATCGGGATTCGTTACTTATAGAGTACCAGGGCACAAAGAAAGCACGGACTTAATAGTATCTAAATACATCAATAAAAGCAGCGCCAATCAAAAACAACTTTGAGAATTTTTTAACTGTCTTGAATTATAAACGCCGTTGTCCATATTAAAAACCTGAATCATGATAAAATCGTAGCACAAGCGTTATTGAATCATTCTAGTTAACACCGTAGCTCGAAAGCCATTAATATTTAACATATGTTGCAGTTTTGGAATTATTATAGTCAATACAGTAATGCTAGCTGTAGATTTTTGTTTCTAATGGGTAGCTGTTAGAAACTTTTGTCTGTTATAGTCAGCTGTAATATACAAAAATCTCTGACAGCCAACCGCTAGATATTTTAAACTCTAATGGATAGCTATTAGAGACTTTTGTATTTTATAGTTGATTGTAAGAGACAAAAGTTTCTAACAGCTAGTCATTAGAGACGATAATCTGATATGGCTAGCTACATGAGATTTTAGTCTCTAACAGCTAGCTGCTAGAGATTTTTGTATTTATTGGCTATCTATATAAGACTAATGTCTCTTACAGCTATCCGCTAGAGATTTAAATATCCAACAAGCAGTCATTAGAGACAAAAATATCTAGCAACCGTTTACAAGAAACTAAAATATCATATTGCCATCGATTAGAGATTTTTGTCTCTTGTAAAGAGCTGTTAGAGACAAAACTGTCCACTTTTTGCACTCATTATCACGCTAAACCGGCATTACCAGAATATAAGACCGCCTCTTGCGAAAAACACTTATGATCCCGTTAACATGTATACATTGAAAAAACAAGCCGAATAAAACAGCTCAATCAGTGCCGGCAAATTCCAGGCTTGCAACCATGAAATTTCATAAGCTTAAACAGATCGTAACTGAATCCTAGGAAACTTTCAGGACTTAAAAAGAAATAAAAGAAAAAAGACACTTACACCCAGTTGTTATAACAGCATCATAATACAGTGTAATAAGTTGTCAAGTGTTGATGATTTTTACAATCAACGAGAGACAGTGCCATTTACGAAGAAAATGTCAGTCGTTAGCTGCTTTTCGTATAATCTGTTCTCCGCTCATTCAGTTCACTTTTGATTGTGTAAAATTGAAAAAATCCTGATAAACCCTTGACAAACGATTTAACACTCATGTCATGCTAAGTTATATATACGTCGGGGAATGACGCGGTCCATTTTTACGTCATTTTATTACACGTGTAGTTACCAAGCATCGTTCTGTAGCCAAAAATTCTTGTCCAGCATTTCGAACTTTTTTCTGTGCCCCCCTAAAACTTTCGTCCTGTTCGCTCTCCCTCCCCCCCGCCCACCGGCTTGACTTTTGTTTCAACAAAACACTTATTTATTAGAATTTGGAACATAAGTTAGGGGGGCAGACGAAAGTGAAGGGGACATACCAAGGCAAACCTGTCCCTCCTCTTAACAATGGTACACATGACGCAAATACTATAACCGTGCGATCCGACAGCGTATATAACGTAGTGTGACATGAGAGACAGACCAAAACCGGCAAACCTGTCCCTCCTCTTAACAATGGTACACATGACGCAAATACTATAACCGTGTCACCCGACAGCGTATATGACATAGTGTGACATGAGTGTCACACTCTTGTTCAAGGGTTCATCATGTACTTTTGCTTAAACTATCAATATCAGCCATCAACCACAAGTAACTCGGCAAAACCTGGTTCACTAACCTTGTCTAGTAGAGTCTTTTCGCACAAGTAATTTTCAGCCGTTCCAATGTTGATGTAACCCTGAAATGAAAATAAAACATTGTCCATTAAAAATCTTGGTTCTTATAATTAGTATTTAGATGACGTTTTGAGTTGTAAAGCCAAGAGAACAGTATAACTTGAGTTAGATTTTACGCAACTAGTGATCAGAATAAGATTTTCGTATTCCTCGACTACTTCTGTGGATTTTGTTTCATTTTGAAATCGAAAAATTTCAAACTGAATCACAAAAATATAAATGGCTTAAAAAAATTCAGAATATATGTCACAGATAATATACGAAGAGCTAAAATTTTCTATCGGGAACAAACTGAAGACTTAAGTCTTTATACGACTAGAAAATAAATGGTTGTCGAGAAGCTCAATACTAATGGAGACAATCGACTACGTTTTTCTCACACGAATTACTACTTTCACAAGGTGCTCTTTTCTGGAAGAATTGCATATCGTTAAGTGATTACTGAAAGAACTTGACATATAACAGTCTATTTGAAGGAAACCATTGAAGTTACAACGGGCACAGTGGCGCAAATTTTTGAACCTTCTCAGAACCTCTCCAGCAGTCCGTAATAAAGTTCGCACCAAAACAATTGGTTAGCATCATGTAATGTGGCGCTACTATCAATTTACAACAATAATTCTGATTATGATCGTTTACTTTTTATGTGATGGACCGAAAGCAAAAACTTCTAAATTATTAAATAATGTTTGTAAGGCTTAATAACAAATAGCGCGCAACATATAATCTACATTCATATATGTTGATTAAAAAATTTGTCATATTTCGGCAAAATACAGGAATTTATTCAAATATCGTTATAATAGCAAAAAAATAATTGCGATTAGACTATAAATATAATATTAAGTTCGGGTTGATTTACTGATTTAGCAACTGTAATAGCGTCACTAAATCATATATATGTTGATTAAAAAATTTGTCAAATATATTTCGGCAAAATGCAGGAATTTATTCAAATATCGTTATAATAGCAAAAAAATAATTGCGATTAGACTATAAATATAATATTAAGTTCGGGTTGATTTACTCATTTAGCAACTGTAATAGCGTCACTGAAAAATGAAAATTATGCTTCTGTTGTATAGTTTTATTTATACTTGTATCTTTAACGATTCATCTGCTTCTCTAATGTTTAGAAGGTACCTCTGATAACGTTGTACAGAAAGCGTTTAATTGTATTTGATCTGTGGTTTTCCATGTAATTGTAGTGAATTACTAGGATAATTATAATTATAATGATAATAATAATTATTGCCAACCTAAACATATTATAACGCACGTACAACTTTCAGTGTGATATTTGAAAAATTAGTTGGCATTGCATTAATCAAACAAATTTATGGTACGAAACATGAATATTCTTATGTAATAGTTTTATTACATCAACTGATCCTAAACAGGAATCTATGTTATCCACAATTTTGGAGATTACACAATGTCATTTACAACAAACAATGTCAATACCAATAAAGCACTTATTGTTTAGCATATCTACTATTTATAGTACATCAAAACATATATTTCAAACGCGAAATTGTATTTGGTCGACAAACTCAACTAGGTATGATCGATGGCTCAGGGCACAATAAGCAAGTGCTTTCAGGTAATCCATTGGTAGATATTTTAAAAATCAAATTATTTTCCGTTTTATGTTATATTTTATGAGTAAATTTCTTTTATTTTGTTTTATTGTGTTATTTTGTTTGTTACCAAGCTTTCTTATAAAATGGCTTTCTTCGAGATCGCGGTTGCTGAAATAATAATTAGCGTCAGATGTTGCGCACAACTGAAAAGAACTGTAGTTTTAAGTTTTCATTTGTTTGTAGTAATACTAATAATACTAGTAATAGTAATACTAATAATTAGCGTCAGATGTTGAGCATAACTAAAAAGAACTGTAGTTTTAAGTTTTCATTTGTTTGTAGTAATACTAATAATACTAGTAATAGTAATACTAATAATTAGCGTCAGATGTTGAGCATAACTAAAAAGAACTGTAGTTTTAAGTTTTCATTAGTTTGTAGTAATACTAGTAATAGTAATACTAATAATTAGCGTCAGATGTTGAGCATAACTAAAAAGAACTGTAGTTTTAAGTTTTCATTTGTTTGTAGTAATACCAATAATACTAGTAATAGTAATACTAATAATTAGCGTCAGATGTTGAGCATAACTAAAAAGAACTGTAGTTTTAAGTTTTCATTTGTTTGTAGTAATACTAATAATACTAGTAATAGTAATACTAATAATTAGTGTCAGATGTTGAGCATAACTAAAAAGAACTGTAGTTTTAAGTTTTCATTTGTTTGCAGTAGTGGTAGGAAGATATAAATTTTGATGGAAGATTTCGGTGTCTTCAAAAACCTTCAGTGAACTTACGTGATGAATAATTAGGTTTTCAGAGTTGCAATCTATGTCATTCTAGATTTTGTAAATTTAAACCATGCGTTTAGCTGCTGTCCTCGTATAAACTATCAGATTCACTATCTATAGCCTTAACGCGAACCTGCTCTCCGACGTACTCTCTGCAATACGATGAGTCCTATTTATGGCGATATAAAAGAATAGCCTTGGGGCGACATCCGCCAAAGCTTAAAAATAAATCACCAGCCAACTAACTTTACGCCTAATTTCAGGATCGTATGGCTCGGCAATACACATCCGCATAAATTTATCGAGGAAATTTTTTTCGGCACTTATATGTCGGGCAGTCTCGGTGCCACGTGGCGAAAGATATACGGTTCGTTCTCGGTCAGCCATTGCTATACTGATTATAGTATTTTAAAACAATTAAGACAATTTAAACAATTTAAGAAGTTGAATTTAAGAATTTGAACAATTTATATATAAGTTAATGCAAAGAAAACTAGAATGATGTATACAATAAAGATTAAATAATCAAAAATGAGTCAGTCCTTAACTAAACTTTTCATGTCAAACTCTGCCGATTGGTGTATATTGCAACGCGTTGTACAAACCAAGTATATCGCAGTTCGTATGTTTGCAATATATTGCAACGCGTTGTACAAACCAAGTATATTGCAGTACGTATGTTTGCATGCCCGCTTTTATTCGCTCACTTTGAAAGATTCCTTAAAATGAACCAAGCATTAGCTCTCAGATAACTCAGTCTGGCTTACGTGGGCTGTTCTCGGAGTTCGACTCGCGGCACCCGTTTGAATTTCTCAAACAGTGCACTATCCACAAACAAAGTCGAGCGTTATAGGGTGAAATCGTGCTTACTAATTGTGCACATTTTTGGCTTCGAACAAATATGCAAGGACGCAGACCGCTATTTAGAAGTGGGCGGGGCTAGGCGATAATTCCCGGGTGGGGGCTTACAGCGGCTCGCCTTTGGTAGAAAAGTAGGGAGCATCCCCTATCGTTCATGCTGCGCTACTCCAAATATGCAGATTTTTGTCGCAAAGAGTTTTGTAGTAAAACTCGCAGAGGCCACGGTTCAATAACAGGGACCCCGTGCTATGCGTGTAGTAGAAAATTCAGGCTCAGGCTGGCCAACCAATAAGGCTGAGCGTTAAAAAATTTAGCAGTTATATATATAATATTTCTAACGTAAAATTTTGTGTCAAAGCTAAAACTTGGCCTAAAATTAAATTTTAGAACAATTACTCCGTTACTTTGTCCAAACGCACACCTCTAGGCTTTTGTCATTTGAACAAGTAATAGTTGTAGCACAGCTATCATGCTTTAATTGATTTGTACGCACGGTTGTGACGAGTTTGAACGAGTGCGTAAGCACAAGTTTGAACGAGTTAAACAACACAACCGTGTGTACAAATCACTTGACGCACGCCTGGCTGTGCTACAACTGACTTGTAATACAGCTAATTTAGCTAAACGTGCGTTAAGTCATTTTGATGCACGGCTTTAACACAGTTATAAGTGGCGTTGTTGTTGCAATAAACGAAAATCAATCACATGCTTGCAGTTAAAAGTCCATCGTTCAGAGTACTCAATTGACTTCTTCGTCATACATGTTTATAGGGGAAGAGATGGATTACCCTTGAGATGTCGGACCACTACCTTGGCGCTATACGCCGATTCCCCTGAATCGCCGTATCCCTCCCCTTGCACACCGACGAATATTCAGGGATGCCTTCGAAGCACGCATAATTTTGGCAAAATCGATCGGTGTAAAGTTGCCACAAATCGGATGAAAATTGGGAAGAAATTGCCAAACCTTCGGACAAAATTGGCAAAAATATGGAACAATTTTGAGTCCCAAAAAATTTTTGAAAATTTATCCACACTGCCCTAGCACCCATTTCCCACGCCGACCGGCTGTTCCCGCCTGGGAAAATCGACGGACTCCCTCACTCCTACCGTTTCAAGCATAGGCTATCCTTTCCGGTGGGTGTTCGGCCGTGCATGTATGTTTTTTGCGTATGTTTTTAAGTTTAAAATGTTTTGCGAGTGTTTACGAAATATAAAAGACTAGATCACTAATCTTGAAAATGCAAAGCAGGATGTTATCACAAATAATGTGGCCAGTTACACGGTAGGTGGCTTAAACAATATACAGGTTGTGCCGTTCTAAATATACTAAGCTGAAGCATGAGCCTGCTCGTTAGGATCGCTGTTTGTAAATATATAGCACCTTTTGCAACAGCATGCTACTCGAAACTGAAGGGTGCCATCAAGAGTGGAGCGGAAACTACTGAAAACTGGGGAATCACCTGTGAAGGTGCCCGCTTTGCTGTGCTATTGCCAGAAAAGAATCGGACTAAGCTACTAAAATATGACCCCAAAACAAAACGTATAGACGCTGAAATATAACCACTTTTATCGCGAACAAAATGATTCAAATGATCGATCATAACATTCTACTGAAACAAAGCACCGGATTAATAACAGCGAACGTATCCATATCAGTGCTGAAAAGCTTTGCAAAATACATATGCCAGCAATAGACTGGAGAATTTTAAGGTGTTTTTATGGCTGACAGTATCAGTAAACCGTTATACGATATAGGAGGTGCCTCGTTTATGGCACATATCTTCCTTCAACTATGATAGAGTTTTTGTGCAATGACGCCAAACCCGATATGATACCGGTGAAATCTATTTAGACCGAAATACCTTTTTTGGGTATAAGTGCGTCTTTACTGGCCTCGAATTGTAGAAATATATGCAGTTCGGTGCAAGTATTATGTGTATTTTACATCAAAACGACATACAGATTCTAGGGTACAGCCAACCATTCCTGTATGACCAAAAATTTGCATAAAAAGTTCCTTGCTTTCCCAAGACTCAATTGAACCACTCTTGTGACCAAGAAGAAACAACAAAAAACAATTTCTCTCAGACTGATTCAGAAAACCATTCATTCACGTTTTAGGTCGCAGAATGAGTGGGCTTTAGCTGGACATTTCTAAGACCGGGCTAAAATTAATCAATCAATCGAGTCGCTAAACTGAATGAACTCGATCTAGGTAAAATTGACCCAGCTTATTAGTAATATACTGACCTCTCCCAAAGGGGTGAGGGGCGCAGGATTTTCGAACTCCCCGAAGGACTTTGGCGATTCCCCCAGCTCATGCGCCTGGGTAAATTTCGGCGTCCCACTACGCCAACCAGCCAGCGCAGCTTGAAATTTGAGGTGACATCAAAAAAAGATCGTCTCAAGAAAAGCGGATATAACAAAACTAAATACTACTGCTTATATTTCGACTATTCATGGCAACAACCCAAGCAAAATAAAGTGCTGATGCTAAAATACACATTTTACTTAGCTTAATAATTTATATATGTAACAAGAACGATGATTTACATGCTGTAAATACATGAAAAAGCTGATAAAATGCAATTACAAAACTCCTAGTTGATCTGTGGAAAGGTTTTCCCACTGTTAACCTGGGGAAAATTATCCATGATTGGAGCTGTAGCGCCACCGAACTAAGAGCCCGAGGTATAATTGTGGGTTTGTGAAAAGGCTTGGATATATGCAACAAAAGCAATGATTTACATGCTCTAAATACATGAAAAACGCAATAAAATGCAATTACAAAACTCCTAGTTGATCTGTGGAAAGGTGTTCCCACAGCTAACCTGGGGAAATTATACATGATTGGAGCTGTAGCGCCACCGAACTAAGACCCCGAGGTATAATTGTGGGTTTGTGAAAAGGCTTGGATATATGCAACAAAAGCAATGATTTACATGCTCTAAATACATGAAAAACGCAATAAAATGCAATTACAAAACTCCTAGTTGATCTGTGGAAAGGTGTTCCCACAGC
The DNA here is from genome assembly GCA_030248225.1 of Trileptium ribeirensis. Taxonomy (NCBI): domain Eukaryota; kingdom Metazoa; phylum Nematoda; class Enoplea; order Enoplida; family Thoracostomopsidae; genus Trileptium; species Trileptium ribeirensis. The sequence continues at coordinate 3,849 of JASANE010000051.1, read as the reverse complement.
TAACCTGGGGAAATTATACATGATTGGAGCTGTAGCGCCACCGAACTAAGAGCCCGAGGTATAATTGTGGGTTTGTGGAAAGGCTAGGTATATATAGGCCATATTTATTAAAAACACAAGTAAGACGAAGGCTTATATTTTTAAACATTAACGTTTCAGATAAAACCACGGTAAATAACCAAATCGACAGTTTAATTAGCTGTACGCTGGTCGTGCTGGTAAAATTATTGAAAAATAAAATCTTCGCTGTAGGTCTTGGATATTCAGGTTGTGAAATTTGAAACCTTCTATGTTACAAATGTATATACTTACAATTTATTATATTTCCAATTGTATTTGCAACAAATTATATATGAACTATATATATGTTAAGGTAAAAAATAAACCAAATTCTCATACTTGACCTTAAACTTTATCAACAGTTTAGATAAACTCGAGTTTCAGTCTGGTGCGATTCGTTATGCGAAGCAATACTGTTTCGAGCGTTTTAATGTGCGTAAACTGTTTTTGAACACTATTTGTTTTATTGGAATACAATTCCGAACTAATAAGTGCCGAATACAAGTCCTACGCAAGAATTGATAATGCTTAATCACAATATCACGTCCAACTTCAGCACTTGTTCTGACACTGACGGATCCAGCATTGGGGCGGTGTGGTGGCGAGCTGTCAGAGTATTGACATACCACACAAACGTGAAATATGGGAGAAAATGATAAATATGTAGTTTAACAGTTGTCGAAAAAAATTTCAGTAACAAACCGGCTCCTGTCACAAAAATGTTGCAAAACCACACCTCCATGTCAGAAATTTCTGGATCCGCCACTGTGCTCTAAGGAGAACGTAGCAGTACATATAGTTTCAACTTACCATCTTGACAACACTGTCTTAAAATTGCTTCCATGGGTTACAGAATAGTCAATATACTGTCTAAATGCATCTTAACAACCATCGGGAATACACTTTTGCGAGCATATAATTGTTACATATGTCCGGTAACGGTCTTGTTCATGCTTGCGAGTCGCTCTTAGGCGCCATGTTCACAGTACATACTCATCTCGGGATCAGTCCCGTCAGTGATAACGCCTAGCACGTGACAGGAATGCGTGCTCCAGCTAATATCGGAGTCATTGGCTGCGTCAAGGCCCTGACCGGGGTTAGATACTGCGACGTCTCACCTTGTAAAAATGCAATGATATGCCGTGTAGCAAGCAGGAATGCGAAAGGCCAAATGTTTGGGCCCCAAAGCCGGCAATGGAATAGTGGGTGACAAACCACAATAAAAACTCAACTCCTGTTGCTTTTCTGCTAGATTTAGGGTTCGGAAATCCTCATAGAACTACCAGAAAGAAAATAACACATAGAATCAAAGTCATGCTACTGCGTTCTGGATAAACCTTCAGTCGTCGGTGTGAAAATGGGCTAATGGTACCAAAACAGCTTAAACTATCGAAACAAGTGCAGAATATCGCGTCTTGAAATGTGAGGAGTTTGTCGAAGGACGGCTACAAAGTACTTCTGTGTCACTTCCTACTGAAGCGTGATATAGAAATTGCGGCACTCTCTGAGATTCGGCTCGCTCATTCCACAACAATATGACTGAGTTATGTGGGATAATCTTATGATCTGCTCTACTCAGGAGCGGAGAAAGGTGTACAACAACGAGTCGGTATTAGAGCTACACAACAGCGTTCGAGAACAGCTGCTCTTTTGGTGGGCTATCAGCCCACGACTAGCATACGCCAAACTTATTGCGAAACCGGACAATGTGACATTCATCTCACCTAAGCTACAACAGAGCAGCGCGATGAAACAAGAAAGAATCGTTCTTCGAAGACCTATTCAGGAAATTGGCTCTTCAAAAAACGCGACATTATGCAGGTGTGCGGGGCCTATATGCCCAAATAGGTCCGAGAACACCTGGCAAAGACCACATCATAAGTTGCTAGTTTTCCGGCGAACGCAACGACTACGGTAGCCAGTTTAAGTATCACAGTCGTTCTGTGTTTCCAGGTCCATATTTAAGCACAAGGGATATCTTTGCACGTGCAGAGCACCAGATTGAAAATCGTATTACCAGATACACCATGAATTGATCAACAAGAATTAGATAGCATCTGTTCTTGACTGCCGTAGTTATTAAATCAATGCTTTTCTGAGTGACCGCGTAATGGTAGTCTCAACAATCTGTGCGCGATTCGCTGAACACTCCCGTCAAAGCTATCTTCGTTATAACGTGTCACAGCTGAAGGGTCCAGCAGCACTCGAGCTTTACCATGTCGCTCTTTCAAACCAGTTTAGCCGTTGTCACATAGCGAAGGTACAGATGTTGGGGAAATGCCGACCAGTTTTAAAAACCGTTGCATATCCGCAGTAAATGAATCAATCCGCCCATTGCGAACTAAAAAAAGGGTCAACTGGTTGTCTGTAATATCGGTAGTGAAAGCTGAGGAGCTGGGTCAAGACCGATGCTGCAGCTGTGTAACGAAATAAATTAGTGAAAATCGATGGAGTGTTAACAATGATAAGGAATCTCACTATAAGAAAATAGCAAGTAAGCTTAACCAGGCTGCGGCAGTTCACGACTACGAAAACCGATTTCGCGCATGTCCCAAGCTCTGCAACCCGTGCGAAAGTACAACAGACATGACAGTGATGACTCTGATCTGCCATTGACATCGAAATCAGCATAATGTAAGTGCTTGCGGGAACACATCGATCTGTTACTGAACCGAGAGACTCCGATGGATCCATTAAAAACACTGATCTCCAGTTCGCTGGATATTACGACACTAACGACTGCACACATCCGCCAACATTCGAGCAGATCAGTAGGGCTGTTACAGGCCTCCGAAATTGGTGCGCTGTGAGACAGAACAGTTTGGCCTCTGAATGCTAATTATTGCCGTTGGGTTAACCCTAGGTAAATACTAAACATTAATTCGGCAAAAGCAGTTATAACTCCTCTAGCTCCTGAACTCAAAATAGAAATACCCGTTCCAAGTTGTAAGCATGGGCAACTGTCACCTAGAAATCATTAACATAGTGCGACAGATACCACTCCGAGTAGGACATACTATAAAACGTGCTAAATTAGAAACCAATAACTACAAAGTTTTGTGCTATCGTGTTGCTAAGTTACTGATTATGCTATTGCTAGGTTAGCGCGCTAAACCAAATTTTTGTTACAACCACGACTATGGCTCGGAAACGGACACGCCGGTGTATGTGATATTGTTACCATTGATTGTACCTAACCAGGCACATAGTGGTAGAAGCATTGCTCTGTATCATTCCAAGATCAGGGATAGATCAAAGTCCACTTTTAAACCAAAATCACGTCGAATATTGTTGTTCCCACCTATAACATAGTAACCGGTAAAGTGATGTTGTAAAAATTTTCACAGTACAGCGTGCCTGACATCTATCCAACTTTTTTAGCAACTGAATAAGAGAGAAAAACTACCAATTTTGTGTCAAACTCGCGTAAGTATTACTGTTTTTATGGCTTGAGGATGACGAGTGGTGCTTGGTTTAAGTTTTGGCAGTGGGTGCACACACAAACTATATATTACGTAGTCAATATTTTCCTAACCTCGTTCAAACTACGCCATAGATTACCCCCCTTTCCCTTTATGTACCTACATATAGTGTTAAATTCGTAAAACGTACGTGTTTTTATCTGCTATATACTTATATGTTATATATATACAATGTAATAACGGTACGCAGCTGCATGGCGCAACTTCCTAACACCATGCCCATAACACCCGGCTATCATAACCGCAAGGGTGGACCCTAAATTTAGCAATTTTACCACTTTTCCTGGTCAGACTCAAGAAGCTATTG
>JASANE010000050.1:0-53081 GCA_030248225.1 Trileptium ribeirensis | reverse complement strand
CTTCAGTGGAGCAATAGTCTTTAAATTTGATTAAACCCTCTCCCGCATGAATTTTATTGTGTATTTTATAAAATGAGCAAACTTGTGCCGCGGAAGCGGATTGAACCTAAATATTTTTGGCGCAGGGACCTCACAAAGCGAAAGAACAACAACGCACGACAAAAACTAGAAATTATTGCATCGAGTCGCAATGTACGCTTCCACACGCATGTGACATGCGGGAAAGGTTTAATCAACACTCTTGCCTAAATTTTTAATTTTTAGCTATGAAAAGTGCATTTTAAGTCAATCTTATTGCGTAGATGATAACTATATTTAACAGTGTCGTATGTTAAAAATAATTTATTGTAGTATATAGTCTGTCAGTAAATGTGTGTATATATCTGATTTTGTATATTGTAATCTGATCTGTTAGTACATCTGATTTTGTGTGTAAGCCAATGTTGGTTTTTTTCGGGAAAAAATTCAAAGCTTTACTGTTCGGCGAAAAATGGCAGCAAACACAGTTTTATGCGAAATTGAATACCGTTGTTGATTATTAATGTCTTAATTACTGAAAAGGTCTAAAATTGCAATGTTGTCACATAGAATTTACAAAAGGACAGTGCAGCGGCGCTTGAATCTTTCGAAGGGTAGGGTTATGTGAAAACCACAAGTGGCTATATCGATCATAGGAGGAGTACGTATAATTATTAGGTTTGAATAATTGTGAAAGAACTTCATAGCCAACCTCAAACTCATATTTTCCTGCTTGATATTTTAGCGAAATCATGATAAAACGCTGCTGGTATATTATATATATATACTGCAAAGCATCTCTCACGTTTCTATCTATTAATACTGATACAAGGTGGCGCCGGTGGAGACAGAACCTGCGATGGAAGTCTTGTTAAATGCCAATGCACCGTACTTGGAGAGATATAAGAGTTTCTGGTTGATTATTGAGGTCTTACGTCAGTAGCTAAGCATCGGCTACTGAAAATAAAGGCGTTGTTTGTTGTAAAAATGTTTATAAATGGAAAGTAGCACGTAAAAACGGAAGTTTAAAAACGATGAAAATTGTCGAATCTGACTAAAATTTTTAGTATTGTGTAGACTTACTATTTGTGAAGTTGGTGTCAAACTGCCCACCGTCCAAGTGATGCTAGAAGCGCATTAATACAATAGACTGTGTAATTTTGCAACTACTATCCAACTGTCGAGTTATTTGGTTTATGACTCGTCGTGGTAAATATGGTATAAATGCAGGCGGGTTTGTTGTCGATGCTTGGAAGATAGTGTTGTACCATTTCTACCATATAAATCATACGCATGAACTGTAAAATCTGTTTAAACGAGGGCAATTAATGCTCACGGCCGTAATATTTTGTTGTGTATAACGGTTTTCCAACTAGTTTCTGCTCCACGATCCTGAAATAATTGTTTTCGGGGGGGGGGGGGTGGTAGCAAAAAACTTTTCCCGGTGCCCAACCTTGGGATTATTCTGTGAATGCGGCACAAATTGTAATTTCCGAACTTCAGTCAGAAGTGTTTTATCTCATCTGTTGTTCCAAGAATAAGTCTGTTGTTTTCAATGTCAAAATGCAAAAGCGTAACAGTCACATCATCTACATTCAAAAACTACGCTGAATGATTTCTTGAACAAACACTGCCGTTATCTCCGGGATCTTTTTAGCGTAGCGAACTGTTCATTTATGCGCAGCTCTGATTTTTCTCATGTTCGAACTGGTTCCTTGGATTCTTTTAACACCGAAATTAATTTGTTTCCATCGTGCAATGTTTGATAGTGTCAAGCCGGCGCGCCACGAATCGAATCCGGGTTGATTGATTGCGAGCGGCACTCGCATACCACTGAGCTATGTAGGAGCTATTGCCCGGTTTGATAAAGTCATTATAAACAGAGTTAATAACACGCATGCAAACATACACTTACAGACAAACTGAATTGCTTCAAGGCGTGGCAGTGTGCGCTAAAGCCAATAGTTGGCAGTGTTGGACACGAAAGGGTTAAGTTACGGCTCGTGGGACAGGCTGAGCGAAGAAATAAGGATATTGCTTGCAATTTCACATCTGAAAATTCCCTAAATTCAAACCTATTCTCAGTTTATTGTTTGTATGAGTTAGTTTTGACTATATTTCGACAACGACATGTCCCATTAGAGTGAGCATGGTTGCGGAGAACTCCAAAGAATGGCGATTTTTATCCAATTCAAAGCTTCAGAAATTTTCCAACACTGTCAAAGGGAAAAAGAGAATTAGTTGCAGTGAAATAGCACTCAATTCGGTACCAATTTTGGGCACGGCATGTTCGATTTGAGTCTGGCGTGTAAAACATTGACCTAATTTTTAAAACCAAAACGTATTTACGATTAGAGAGTTAGGATTTTTTTAAAATTTTTGCCTGACATTCTCGCGTAAAGTTGTTTTTTTGCGATTGAATTTGAGACTGACTTATGTTATTAGCCTTTATATAATCTTTCTCTAAGTAAACTTATAACTCCGAAATTTTTAAAACAGTCAAAGCATATTATGACAAATATTTTGATTTTAATCTTGGTTTAAATCGTGGTTTTCACTTTTTCATTCGTTATATTTGACAGCGTTCTTGCAGTGGGATAAATAAGTAATATCGCATTCATAATGATCATTCCACGCCAATATTTGTATTTTGCGAAAGTTCGGGTAAATTAGAGTTCCGTTTCTTCGACAACTTCTAAATTTCAGCTTATTTTTTCGGCTAACGTTGTAGATCGATCAAGAATACGATATGGTAGACCAAAGGCACGCCATGCATGTATCCGCTTACGAAAAAAACGGAACAGTTCTTAGGATTAAAATTTCATGGCGACTTATTAGGACATTATTAAGCAGTACGTGCCTATTTTCACCGCTCAAATCATGGAGGATCAAATCGGGGTCGCCAGAGCTGAAACTTGGATTGTCGGGCATTCGACCATGGATTATAATTGTCGCTTCTTCGTGCATCACTTGATCGCTCAAATCAATCAGAATTGCTGGTTCCACCGATTTACTACCATCACTGTGGTAGTTGCTATTAGGACTACTGCTGCTACCGAAACTGGCAATAACGATAAGCGAAGCCTCTTCACGATGGTTCGATAACGATTCTGAAGTCTGTTGTTCACAAATAAAAGCCACAATATCATTGCTGCGAGTTTGTAGAAACCGTACATTGCCATTTTGAAGGAAATGTCGATGTCCTAAGCGAAATTCGATTAAAGTTTTAGTAAATTGAAGCATTGAATTGTGTTCCATTAGCTCAAACTCTACGCTGAAACGTAAGCGATCGCTAAGACTTAGCTGAGGCAAGAATATGGATTTTGATTCACTAAATCCGCCGTGACGATTGACGGAGTCCCATAGCATTGGCATCCGGCGTGGCTGTTTCGAGTAGCTGAAATATACGAAAGTAGAAAACTCCTAGATATATATTATCAATCTTTGAAAATCCTGACAGTATTAAGGGCAACAACATGCCGTGTAATGTTTGGATTATTGTGCGATTATAATCAAGGCAAGCTATTTTAGTCACTGACGTGAAACAAGAACTCGAAAAATAACCGCTGTGTTACTGCCCTGGATACCTGATACATAGTTATTGGTGGTTGTGTTGTCCGTGCTGAATTTAACATATGTTAAGTCCTTGGGCCCTGGGAAAAAACACCCCACACACCTTTGTGCTGCGCTATTAACTGAGTTTGTCATGAACCTAATCGTGTGCTCGTACTGGCTCGCTTTGTTATGTTAAAGGAACCCAGTACCAGCATATAGCTCAGTGGTTTGCGTACGTCACCTTCGCTCGTACACTCCGGATTCAATCCCTGGCGCCGTATTGAGATTCTCAAACATTGCATGATACACAAATGAATTCAGACATGGAAGTGTTAAGTCACGAAACATTATTTTTTATTTTTGCCTACTGCTAGATTTTTAGGATACACTACTTCGGGTGTAGGATGAGTTTATCGAGAAACGCACGTTTTTGCGCTCACTTTGACGCCGCGAACTTGTTAGATTTCAGGAAGTCGAGTGTTGATTGATAGTAGCTGGATTACGAACGGATCAAACTCTCCCACGGTTTCTGAGTCTAAATTGGTGTTAAACAAAGATCTACACACCTATCTCCAGTTATACTATTTCTAAAAAGCTATTGATATTCTCGTAGTGTTTCGTTTAGCTAAGAAGTCAAGTATATATTAGCGTTTCGTTTAGAAGCCAAGCATATAATGATAATGATTTGTGATTACCGCAAATAGGAAGCAAGAGATGCACAAAGTTGTATTGAGTCGTATATAATTTAAAATTGTTAGATTTTTTGTTCGAAACGTTTGAAATACGCTTAAGTCCAACACGATATTCAGCAAGTTTTGCGGATTGTCTGTATTGATTAGGCAAACTGTCGAGCTGAAATTATATTATGAACCAAATTGGACAGTTTAAAATAGATATTATCTGTCATCGTTTGTGAAATACTTTAGCATCAGTTGAAAAGAACTCTCTAGAACCGCTAACTCAGAATTTGGCTCAGCCGGGCAGTCGTTTCCCAAGCTACAAAAAATTAGTTAAATTTTGGGCTCAGCCTGAACTCGAAATCGTTTGACTCATGCGAAGTGGAACAAACATTGCTGACTCAGTATGAGAGTCAGCTTTGATTCAGTCTGAGTCAAATATGGCCCTGGCTTAGTATGAGAGTCAGCTTTGATTCAGTCTGAAATATGGCCCTGGTTCAGTATGAGAGTCAGCTTTGATTCAGTCTGAGTCAAATGTGGCCCTGGCTCAGCTAATATAGTTGAACTCATTTGCCGAATCGGAAAAGGACTGGCTCAATTAAGTCAAATTTGACTCAACCTTTATAGTGACGAAACCTTTACTTATGCCACCGTTCTGGGCCCCAGTCATTTGTATCCAGCGTTCGATTGTAGTGGATGTGGAGATTGACAAATTCTAGTTCGTCACCATAATAGATAACCGGCGCACCGGGGAGTAGCATTGCAATCGCTAGAATCGCTCGTGAAGTGCTATTTGGAAACCTGTTTGCCAGCCTTCCAACGCTGTCCGAACCCGTGCTCCACACGGTCCATTGCTGCGTTTGGTGGTCAGATTCACCATGTTGTAAACCCTCGACGGAGTGCGGTGATGTTCTTGATCTTACCCATACCCTCAGTTTACGATTCAATGCTGCTGCAGCTGATCTATTTTGCGATGCTCGCTCCAGCAGTGTGCTAACCGGGATGGCTCCGAGTGTTTGCCAAAGTAACATCTTCTCCGGTGAATCGGTTTCAATCTGAAAGAATTGTGGGAAATTTCTACAAGTCACATGCGAAACGAATTAACGATCGTCATGTTTCAAATTAATGCCAACGATGTTTATGTTTTTCGTAGTGTAATTGATAAGATGTTGATAATATTGGCTGGTTTTTTTTCTCTTACAAATCTGTTTAAGCCTCTTCCATCCGTTTCTGAGTAGTGTTCTGCGCCCCTGGTAAAGGTTATATATAAATATTGGTGGACCATATATAATAAAAACACTGTAACGTTTAGTTGGCGTTGCAATAAGCTTTAGCAATATAGATATGAAACATTATAATTAATAGTAGTAGCATAGCTAGTGTGCGTTCAAAGATTTGTTCGCGCAGTTCGTCAAGAGTTCAGATTGGTCAGAGTTTGAATGAGTAAAATGAACACATCTGCGCGCCAAATCCTTGAACGCACGGCTGGTTATACTACAACTGACTTGTAAAGTGAGGTTAACTGTGCGTTCAGACATTTTAGCGCAGCGGTTCTAGCTATAAGGCGTGTTATGCAATATAATATGTAATGGTCAAGGTCCTGTTAATTTAATTTAATTTCGTCAATTTTAGTAGAAAAGTCTAAATATTTACACCTATATTTTGCACATACTGGCTTGTATTTTGCATAAAGTAGGTACTGCTCATTGCAATTGGTGAATGATTCGCAGGGTCGCAGTACGCCACTCAAAAGTAGGGGGCGTTACTTGAAAATTTGGGAGACAGCCTTAGGGCGGGCTCTTTTTCCCGACCAGTAAAGGGGACGCGCCTCCCGCGTGTTTCACCCCTGATGATTCGTAAGAGCGTACCGCGTATAAGACGAGCCCAAAAAATAGAATAGAATAGGATGAAAGGCATTTTGTAGTTTGGATATTTTAGACGATTGAGATTGATTTTCGTAAATTAGTGATTATCAACCCAGGTTAAGCCCACTGGTAATGACCTTTACTCTTAACTAGCATATCGCTTGGGTGGAAAATCGTAAATCAACAACGCACCATTAACTTGACCATACGATTGTTCATTTTGGCATAATCGTTGGTAACCGTTATCCAATCTCGTATCAGGTCTGCAACCAGTTCGTCGTTGTCAGTCGCTGACATCGAGAGTCGAGAATGTTGAGCGAAAAATTTTATATAACGTATTTGGCTGAGGACAATAGCATCGACACCTTGTTCAAACCAAAATCGTAACACGTTTGTGATTTGTGATCGCAGCTGATAGAAGAAATGGATTTATATTATACGATATGTATATAAATATGTACACTGCAAAAACATTGAGCCAAATTTTGAGTATTGAGTCGGTCTTGTACTAATTCTATGCTTGAGTTAAAATTGACTCGATTTGAGTTAACTTTTGAGTCAATTTGAATCGAGCATGGACTCAATAGTCGGGCTTGTATAATCCTATGCTTGAATTAAAATTGACTCAATTTGAGTTAATTTGAATCGAGCATGGACTCAGTAGTCGGGCGTTTATAACCCTATGCTTGAATTAAAATTGACTCAATTTGAGTTAATTTGAATCGAGCATGGACTCAATAGTCGGGCTTGTATAATCCTATGCTTGAATTAAAATTGACTCAATTTGAGTTAATTCTGAATCGAGCATGGATTCAATAGTCGGGCTTTTATAACCCTAAGCTTGAGTTAAAATTGACTCATTTTACACTCAATTTTAACTCAGTTGTAGTGTTAAAAACGACCAACTCAATAGTCAAAATTTGACTACTACTCTTTGCAGCGTATATAGGTAGGTATATTGGAATGATAGAAAATCAGACATGATATCGTGAGCTAGCAACGGAAAATTTGGCTAAACGCTGGTGGTGACTATGACGGAAGCCTGCGGTCACGTGAATAAATAATTCAGGCTAACAACTTGAAATACTCGTAGTGATATGCTTAAAACTTGCACCGACAACATCACAATCAGGCATCCAAAAATAATACGTGCCTGCGCTATTTCAAATATAACACTGTGTTGTATAGGTGGTTTTAGCAATTGAACTTTATTACGACAATGTTCAATTGTATGAAACAGGCGAATCCCTCAGTTTTCCGAAAAACCTGTTTTGTGAATGCAATCTCTATTTAACAATCTCGAAATTGTTTAAAAATTTGTGTATATTACAAAAAATTTTAAAAATGAAGAAATATCTATGAATTTTTTCCATTTTAGCAAAAAATATACACGTACATTAACCGCCTAGGTCGGCGAATTCCTAACTACCGTAAAAATTGTTGGACTTTAGTATATAATTGAAAAAGGGAACAATAAGAATAACGATAAGCAAAACCAGAAAAAGAACCTTCATGCCTAGTGATAAACTGCTATTGTTATACTAATCGCCACAAGATATTGCAAAAATGAGCGAAATTCGTTTGGACCGTCGGCGTCGCAATCTTCAGCGTGGACATAGTTAAAAGTTGTAAAAGGTACAACAACTAGGTGCCAATTCTTTGCGGAAAAATAGCATAATGGGTTATGCTTCTTTTCTATAAAGCTGTGGATTTGGTATAAAAATTGCGTATTTTTCTCTAATTGTAGTGCACTAAAGACCCAAGTAGTATAGGGGGATTGAGACCTAAGTGGAGCGTGGAGCCACCTATTTATACGGTCCCTGGTTTGGTTTGTTGTTGTTGGTACCAGTTTTAAATCTATATTAATGATACTTCTTATTGCTCCAATTTAAAATTTTGAATAACAAACAAGCTTATCTATTTCAACGATCTATAACCACCAATAGCTTATTCCTTACCATAGTTTCATCCCACAAGTCTGGGTAATTGTATGTGTTGGGGCATAAGATCTGTTAAACATTTCAAAACTCCTTATATTATTTAAGGGTAAAATATTATTTAATGGTCAGTTCGGTCTCATATATAATCTACGAATAAGGTGTAGAGAAACGCAATTTGCAAAACATCTTTATATTTTGTCCTATCTTTCTTAGTCCTTAAAAGGAATTAATCTTCCACGCTCCATTGCTGTTTGAAAACCAACTACACGTCTCTAATTATTGAAATTTGAGGAAATTACGTTTGGAATATCTGGCTGCCACAAAGTTCCTACACACGTACAAGCTTCGTATATTCTGGTAAATAGCAGTTTCCTTTTCGGTTATTAATTTAAAATGGTGGTTTTATTTCCAAAAATGTTAATATTGCATACACCGTTTGGAACTATTTGACTCTAAATAGCCACAAAGGAAAAGCGTTTGTTTTAAAATTTAAAGCCCTAGTTTTGCTTATACCAGTATTAAATACACCATTTGAGTTATAAGTTATAATTCTATATAGATAGAATAAAACGATCTCCATCAAATTCTAAGAAGTGTTACCTTCTAATAAGTTTTCTTACATATATATAATACACTTCTATGTAAATTAACGATATATTGTATGTAAAATCAGCTTTGCCCTTATCAATAAGTTCTATACGCAAGAAACAAATGTAGAGCAAAATATATTAAAACAAAACTATCGACCAAGATTGTTGAAACAGTGGAACCTCGAGGGTGATAAATTGATTATATAAGTGTGATAAAAATATATTTCCATTTATAAACTGCTGGTGTATAAATAGTGGAATGAGAAATTTTTCTTATTGTTCCAATTTTGTTTCCTAGGTTTGGGTTTGTTTCTTAGTACTCATCTTTTTGAATAGTTGGTATTATGGCCATGGCTACTCAGGATAAGACAAAGGTATGTTATAAGATTTGAATACGTTATAACTTAATTTTAGTCGAATGTTGTGTACTAGAAACTAGATAAATTCATTATTATCGTTGTACTGTGGTTCTAGGTCCATGGAAATATTATAAAATCACTACAATCATCTTCTTTGCCTTGCGATAAAAACACAAATCAAATCAAGGAATGTTATTATCTCATATCTTATATATCTTATCTTATAGAGCTAGTTTTAGCTCATCTTATAACACCTTTTTGGTTTCTGTATTTCTGACTAAATTCCAACGTTAATTGTTATCTCGCCTTCGAGCTGCTTTTGTATACTTGTAACCATTCGACTATAGTTTTGTATTCTTGCATAACCAATGACCTCTTAGGTTTCACCACCAATGACCTGTTCTTCTCCTTAGCTTTCAATTGACGCAAACATATAATAATATAATCGTTATATATATACCCAAAGTGAATCCATTAACCATCCTATTTTTTGTAAAAATTATAATTACCGGGCATTTTCCAGTCGAGGTGGTTTGGTGCACGACATGTCAAGATACCGTAGCTTTGTAGAACGGTAGAGGAGGGTACAAAACTCACCCCGTGTAATCATCTCCACCAGCCGTGCGAGGAACAGGTTTCTATAAAGAATGAACCGCCATTTTTTGTTTGTCTTTCCAGAACATAACTCCGCAACCGAACGATTGATATTCACAAACTTTTTAAATGAACCGTTATAGCCCCTTTATGATTCTTTCGTAGGTTTTATGTGCATTGCGGGTCGGGCTCTGGATATAATGGTTCGGTACGGTCATAAATTGCCACTTTTTTTGAAAATCTGGGTTGTCATATGGTATATATATTTATATATGTGAACCCGTACACTGAAATTTAGAAGCTAAAGCGTAAAACTATAGAATTTCTTCCGTTTCCATCTCGAAGAGCTACAAGTCTGTATCTTGTAATTTTTCGTGCGCAACTGAGCACAAGGTGTGTACTCCTGACCTTGAATTCAATATTCTATTGGAATCATAACTGGAAAACACTTACGTATATGGTTTATATGAATTTACCTATACGTTTATTGTAAGAGTTATCAATAGAGAATGATTAGGGTAAAGTTTTTCCGTTGTATGTAGTTAAAATCAATAAATGTTGTTGACGGTAACTTTTACTATTCATGTTGTGACCAATGTGACATTCTTGCGCTGAAAGTCATGGATGTAATTTAGTCATAAACGTGTTTACTGTCTCAAACAATATATTGGTGATGGAATTTCTGTTCACTAAATCAACGCCAGAAACAAAGGGTCCGAAAAACTTGGTGCGCACACACATCTATTTTATACCAATGTTAGAAAATACAAATTACGTATGTACTTTATCTACCCACACATTAAAATTCTCCGTAATTGATTTTAGCAAAGCACAATACGTGACTTTATGGTAAAGCGCCTATTGGAAAAGAAAACGACGGACCACCAGAACAATACTGTTTTGCACAACACACAATCGGTAATAAAGATGTTTAAAATTTTTGGTTTTCTTGCAAAATATTTTATATGAAGAAATTAATCAAAAGTATAAAACGCTCAGACACCATTACGAACTAGGAACCTGATTTTCAATAGGTATTGTAGTAAATTAATATTTCTAATAATTTTAGAGATGGCGTTAAATAACTTATTACCGATAGTAGCAATTTTAATATAGAGTTTTTATCTTCCTAAGTGTATATACTTGGTTATTAGATAAAAATCTCAAATATAATTTACAACAATATTTTATGCGATTGTGCGTTCAGTTTCAATGCTTTGAGTATTAACATTTTATTCTTCCGATCACATTGGTATGTAACAGAGTTCATGGTTATTGTTTATTGCTTCATAAAACCATCACACTGACATATATAACCAAAATTTTTTCACAAATGACTGGGCGTTTCTTTAGTTCTTGATAATTTATAATTGAATAAGTTTAGGAACTTAGTCCTGCGCTGAACCTACAGTATCCAATAAAAAAGCGTATATCGTGGGCCCAGCGAAAGACCGTCAACAACCCACTATCAAATCTAAAGATGCCTGAACATATCGGTTGTCGTTTTGAAAATGATGTAAGATTGTAAATTGTTTGTTAATGTAAAGCATGTAAGGTATAAATGGATATATGCACAGTCCTAAGCTTTATATCACCCCAATAATTTTGAGTAAAACAGCTGTTTTGTTTTAGTCAAATTTATACATCAGTAATGAAGTATTGTTTATACTGTTGGGTCTCTACCCTTAGGTAATACTAGCTGTTAATTTTACTCTGCTACTGTGTTATTTTCAAATAAACTAAGGTCCTACCGTGAAAGGAGGCTGAAATTTGTTTTTTTGTTTGTCTTTCCAGAACATATGTTGACTCGTTTAACCGGGCTTGTGAGTAACTAGTTATATTTAAAAAGAAGTTGTTAGCGAGAGCATCAACTAGTACTACATTCTATAAGACTTCTAACTTTACAGCTAGATTCGACGGCAGCGCCCATTCACCGTCCAGCGGGACTCAATAACGACGCCTGGCAAATATATCAACGGAAAGCGGATTTAATAGACCCAGCTACATTTAACGTCGATGAGATGGTCAATGAAGCAGTCCAAGAAAGTCATGAGCAAAAAAGGGTTCGTTGCGCATTAAATTATCTTCCACAGTGGTTCGTGGCAGAGTTCCTAGCTACATAAATGGTGCATTCGTTACATAATCAGATTATCTATAGTTACCAATGCCGTATTGTTAGCCTATTTCGTATTGTTACATTTGTTAGCTGCGTCCACTTGGAAAAGGGAGAATAGTAATTTCGCAATTAGTGTTTGTAGGGACCTAGGGTATACACCCAATGGTGAAAATATATGATATGTGAGCCTAAAACATATATATGCTGAAATATTATAAACTGCATGGTCAAATTTGAAAGATTAAAACATGATTAAAAAACCAGAACGGAATTTGATTCGTAAAGTAATACACCAGACTTTATCAGATTTTAGTTTTTGTGGTATATCGACGGTCTTACGTCCTCTTCATAGTGCTGGTTAGTGTACTATTTCTAAATAGTAACCAGCTTTACATAACGTACATCTGAGAAAATAATGTGTTATAGTTATTTGAAATTATTATAATTATAATGGCTGTTTGTATAACACGTGCACTTTCGAACAATCTACCTGCTAGGCCGTATCATTAAGCAAGTAAAAAGTTGACAAATTGGTCAAATTTCGTACAATAGTTATATTTTAATTTTTAGGACCTAATATAACTAACAATTTGTCTGGGGCCGAATTCACATTAAAGGGGCGGTGCAGGCTTCCGAAGCCCAACCCAAAATGAGCTTAGTGATCACATATGGGCTACAAAAGTATCGAAGCTTATACTAAGGCTTACGCTTGGCTTATTATGTCGTCACGCATGCATATGACGTCACACCCTAAAGTTCAAACGCGCCTTTGTGTGATGTAGCTAAAATGAAACATGGATCTGGAAACTTAAATAAGTTTCTAAATATAATACCTTCTTCCGAGTCCTCTTAGACGTATCATTTAATTCTGCTGTCAAATTACAAATATTTTAGTATTTGTTGTTACATTTTAGGGTGGCGCAGCAAGTGATATAAGTGACGAAGATGATGAAGTGAGTAATGAAAGCGAATCTTCGCAAGACGAGGATATAGACAGCGAAGTATCAAGTGATTTTGATGTCGAAATCCTAAATGTTTTGGAAAATGACACCTACTTCCCAAACATAGCTACGATCGATGATCATCAGAATACACCTGTTTTTGAGGATTTGGCTAATGTTACGACGACTGAAAAAGTAAGTAGCTTGCCCAGTGCAACTTTTAGTTTTGAAGTGTATACATATTTAAAATACTGGAATGTTTGTAAGCAGGCAAACATATTTGTGTTCTATCGCCAAATGTTTAAAAGAAGTATGTCGTAGTATAATACTAGCTCACAATTCAGTGACACATTATTATTTCGTGCAATTCACGGGCGTAACGGACACATACAAAAGTTGATAATGACCATTAATAATATCTTATTCAGAGTATAGCGCTTATCCCAGAGATCCCTGGATCTATAGAAGTGAATAGTATGACGCAGGCATTCACTTAAACACTATACCAATACAATATCTGTATCCTGTAAATCAAAGGCAAACCACCAAAAAATAAATCAAGCTTACCATGAATGTGATATGCAACAATGGTGGTATGAATTATAGTGAAACATCAGCTTGTGCCCATACCAGTGATATTTCAATAAATAAATTCTCTCATGCGAGACTAAACATAAACCCACCTAGTAACAATCCTATTTTGTTATAATTTAAAGGAATTTTTCCACTTCAGCATAATGATGTCGATACCACTAACGTCTGGTTGGATAAGGATGGCCCTAACAAAATGTTGCCAGTTTCAACCTTACAAGATCAAATGTTTACACCGTATCGCTATGATTCGGCGGAAAATAAGGTAGAGCACTGTTTTGCGGGGTAGCCATTAATATGAACTGGAGCTATTTATTTAAAGTAACTAGATGCTTCACAATACCGTTGGGTGAGCTCAGTTACCTTTTTATACCAAGAAATACTAACCTTAGTTATGTAAGTAGTAATTACAGAAGTACCTTTGTTATAACTGCTTTATTTAGATACTCTGTAAGCAGGGTTACGCGAAGCTGAGCTTAAAGCTCATCTCGCTGAGAATAAAACGGTAGTAACGGAAAAACAAAAAACTTAATAAAGGTTAATTTTGCTTCGTTATGTGCCGATAGCTAGCTACCATTATCGCTTGGATAAAGCCTGGAAAGCTGTTTAAAACGTACGCGCTAGAAATGACGAACCGGGCGCTGTCTAAACGTTTCAGTTGTGCACGAAGGCTATAGAACCACGTATTATTACCCTAGTCCGTTTACATTTTTCTTTGTAATATTGTTTGGAAAAGGGATATTAGTAATTTTGGAATTAATGTTTATAATGACCTGTAGGGTATAAATCCAACCATGAAAAATATATATTTTAAATGGTAAACTATTCTCTCGGAGTAATTTTAAATGATTGCTTTTGTATGTTATTGCAAAGACATGAGATATTTTACATGTACTTTTTGGAAATTTCACAAGCGCTCCGAATTTCAGAGGTAACTAAATTTCTAGCTTTGTCGCATTGGTTAACGAATGTTTGTTATGTGTAAATTTTGCAGTTTCTTAGTGAAATGGAAAAATACAAACGGACTATCGGTTGAAATAATTGATTAAGCATCATTTCTGAACATTATTTAAGACGTGTCTTTGAGCCTTAATATCATATATAACGTAACTTATTAATCTGTACAATTGTAAGTATACCAAATTTATTCTTGACAAAGTTCCAACATTTTTACAGATACAAACGAACATGGTGTTGTTTTCTGTTAGAACTGTTTAAAACGTTATGTTTAAGGAAAACAAGTACCCACTGCCCCCACCTTTTTCACAGCTTTTGAACGGAATGGAATTTACTCCAACTACAACACCAGAACCTTGCGACGTGTGCGAAAAAATCCGACCACCCAAAATTCCTCTGGTACCTAAAAAATCGATTATTCGTGAAAAGAAATCGTTGGTCAATCTTCCAAACGCTGCTATAATCGCGCCATCAAAACAACCCTGCCAACAAAACGATCAACCAGATGCAGCAGGCGGGATGTTTCCTACAACTACCACCGGCTGTATATCTATTTCTCTACCTGGTTCTCGAGAAATTTTTATTGGTCCAATGACTTTACAAGGAGTAAATTACAGGCTCGAATATACTCGCGAAGGGGGTGCTGTCGTGCACTTTACCCCAACGAATCAGTTTTAATTCATTTTTCATATCGGCAAAAAATTGCAGCTATTCTTAAAACAAAAAATAACATTTTTTGTAGTGTCCATTGTTTACCATATATATGGCTAAAATGTATACGTACAGGACACTATATACATGGACTATTTAAAGTGTGGCGTTCATGATCAATGATGCTTACTAACTACTGTTGTCGTATTAGAGTTATGACAAGAATTCAGAGCTTCTTTGCGCAAAAATTCAGTGGCCAAAAATATTTTAGACCTCTAAGTGTTTATGAGTTAAATATGTTTGCACAAACTTTCAAAATTGGTTGTTTAAAGTTCCTGGCGAAGCCGTCAACATTTCTTGATTCACACACTTCATTTTTACGCCACAACCTTTAGGCTTTGTCTCAACTGAACTGAGTAGGAGGAATTTAACGTAGCTGTGTCTGCTGTTTTGCGACTGAAGTGCCTAGCTTTATTAATCTGAAAATTGTAAAATTAGCCGAGTCAACGTAATACTTGAGCTTATAGCTTCCTACCTCGACTAGGCTTACGCAAGACTAAGTTTAGTGGTTTTACCATTCGGCTAACATTTTTATTATTTCTTATAGGTTTAGTATATTATATTTTTATTTTTTATGATGCCAAAATATTGTATTCAATATTTACATTGTATAAAAAAGTGAATTAAAACAATATTGTTTTTGAGTTATAAACTGACATGTGAACTAATGATACTTGTTTGGTAGTTGGATTCACTACTCGTTTCAAAAAAACTAATAAACAATAGTTTGCTTGAGTTCAAAGAAGAGTTCCATTTTTCACTCACAACTGTTAGTCACAGCAGTGTTTGATTATATACTTCTACTATAACATATGTGTATATTTAACCACAACTCGCTATTGCCAATCAGAATTCTAAACTAAGCTTTATTTCAAATGATCAAAGATTTCGTGAGCTAAATCCAAAGCAATAAAGTCATAACTAATTTCTTTCACAAAAAATGGATCATTAGTGCCTTTTTCGAAAAATAATCGGATTCTGTCGGCTTTGAGCATGAGTTCGGCCGCGTCGTGCATAGGTCCCATGGCAAACGTCCGTTTGGGTCTTCAAATATTCTTCCTCTCGCACCAAATGATCAAATTGTCCCGAAAATAAAAATTTGTCAATATATTCTTCACGAGATTTTGCTTTTTGATGCTGTAACGTAAAAAACCGTGTCGCTTCGTTTCCGCCATTACGCCGAAATAATAGAGCTGACCTGTTGTGGTGCATAAGCTTTGAGGAGTTGATGGAACACATAGGGCTGTTCCATAGTTAGCCACTTGTAAAATTGGCGTTGTTGTTTGCCATTTGTGATACTAGTTATCTTATTAAAAGTTCTCCGGGCTATATAATTTGAGAATGCCTCTAAGTAGTGGTGACATTAAGATTATGCTGATCAGCTAGCTCATTAATTATTTTAACAGATGTATACATTATGAAATTATGTGTTAAAGTGTCTGAAACACAGACAATTCTTTAAGTATTATTTCGAAAGTGACGACAACTACATCTTTCTTTGCTCAAGTTTATATATGAGAGTAGATTTCTGGAATTATGTGCGTTGGCACCGTTTGTTTCGCGTACCTTCTATATTTGAATTTTTTTTGTTAGATACTAGAGGTCTGAAAACTTGGTTCTGGGGGTAATTTGGGTCGCTGATTCCGAATTTAATAACCATTTTTGCCTAAAACCAATATTTACTGGTAGCTATGTAACCTTTAGGTATTAGCTATGCTAAATTTGTCCATTTATTGCCCCGAGATGGTAGTTTTTTGGTCATAACTTTCGAACCATTCATTTCCTGACCCCTGTTGATGATACTTATAAGGGACAGAATATAATTTCATATTCAATGAAACCAGAATTTCGAATTTTTATTTTTGAGACTAGCTATGTAACCTTTAGGTATTAGCTAGCCTAAAATATTGAATTTTTAATATTAAGGCCTAGAGGTGTAAAAAATAGCTTCTGGGGGTAATTTGGGTCGCAGATTCTGAATTTAATAACCATTTTTGCCTAAAACCAATATTTGTGGTAGCTATGTAACCTTTAGGTATTAGCTATGCTAAATTTGTCCATTTATTGCTCGAGATGGTAGTTTTTTTGGTCATAACTTTCGAACCATTCATTTCCGACCCCTGTTGATGATACTTATACGGGACAGAATATAATTTCCTATTCAATGAAACCAGAATTTTGAATTTTTATTTTTGAGACTAGCTATGTAACCTTTAGGTATTTATAGCTAGCCTAAAATAACGAATTTTTAATATTAAGGCCTAGAGGCGTAAAAATAGCTTCTGGGGGTTAATTTGGGTCGCTGATTCCGAATTTAATAACCATTTTTGCCTAAAACCAATATTTATAGTTAGCTATGTAACCTTTAAGTATTAGCTATGCTAAATTTGTCCCCATTTTATTGCCCGAAATGGTAGTTCTTTCCCTCACTCACTTTCAACCATTCATTTCCTACCCCTCTTGATGATACTTATAAGGGACAGAATATAATTTCCATATTTAAATAAAACCAGAAATTTCCCAATTTTTATTTTGAGACTAGCTATGTAACCTTTATGTATTAGCTAGCCTAAAATATCGAATTTTTAATATTAAGGCCTAGAGGTGTAAAAAAGAGCTTCTGGGGGTAATTTGGTTTTTTTTTTTTTTCTTTTTGCTCTTTTGTGTGCTTTTTTTTTCGCTTTCGTCTATTATTCACGAGAGCAAAACTTTCAACCATTCATTTCCACCCCCGTTGATGATACTTTACGGGACAGAATTAGTTTCCCCTTCTGAACCGATTCGATTTTTTTTTGGGGAGCGTGTCCTTTGGTTGTGAGCGACGATTTTGGTGGCGCTGCTTTGTATTGGTTGCTTTTTCAATAACCATTTTTGCCTAAAAACAATATTTATGGTAGCTATGTAACCTTTAGGTATTAGCTTATGCTAAATTTGTCCATTTATTGCCCGAGATGGTAGTTTTTTGGCCATAACTTTCGAACCAATCACTTCCGATCCCTACTAATTATACTTATAGGAGTCAGAATTTAATTTTCAATTCAATGGAACCAAAATTTCGAATTTTTATTAGTAAGGCTAGCTATGTAACCTTTAGGTATTAGCTAGCCTAAAATATCGAATTTTTAATATTAAGGCCTAGAGGCCTAAAAATAGTGTCTGGAGGTAATTTGGGTCGCTGATTCCGAATTTAATAACCATTTTTGGCTAAAACTAGTATTTGTGGTAGCTATGTAACCTTTGGGTATTAGCTACGCCAGACAGTATATATTAAACTGCCAACTGAAATATGGCCATAGCCGCAGAATATATATTTCTTTATTGACAACAACAACATTAACACACAAACATAAAATACTATTTATCAAGTTTATCTCTGACAATCATTAAAATTTCGCCCAGGACGTTCTTTCCGGGGAGATGTTCTTCTGTTTCGAACAATGTACTGTTTGCTGATACCCCGGATCCGAAGTATGTATAAACTCTGTTGCGAAAATCAAAATGTACGTTCCTTGTGCCTGTAAGCTTCTGTTTAAGATAATTATTTGTTGAAAACTTTGCCCAAATAGTGTCAAACATCATGTCGTAGCGTACCGCGTCCCATATTGTTTCGTTATAATTTTTTATGCCAGCCGATAGCTGGTTGGCTTTGCTTGGAGAGCGGGACTGTAATATTCGGTAAAACGTGTCAAAATCTCCAAAGTGATAAGCTTTCTTGCTTTGATACAATTGTTCCGCACTGTGGTAGGGAACCCCATTATGAATGAATCGTGCGACATTGAAATTTGAAAACGGAGACCAACCGGAATAAAATAGTAGTTTACGTTCACCGTTCTTGCCCTTCACCAAGCGTTCACAATCAACTTTCCCATTTTGGTCTTGATGATCCATTGTTGTCTGTTAAATTTCTTCCAAGTGCTGTAACTGGTACTTCAGCCTTCTTAATAATATTAGCAAAACGGGCGGCGTCAGAAGGTCTTGGGACTTTTATAAATGGGGATGTTGTGAAATATTTAGCTAAGTCTATAAAATGTGACCCAACATTACCATTATCATAAATTACACGCTCCTGATTGTTTAACTGAACGTGATGTTCGAGGTAGTGAGCAAATATTTTAGCCTTATTGCGCAATCTTCGGGGAAGTACGTCAACTATATCTTGTAGGGTTGTATTGGTAGCGGGAATTTTGTTGACGATTTGTACGCCACTTGACCTATGTTCGCTACTGTTAACACTGCCAGCTTTTAGTTTCTCAAACAGTCCTTCCTCTACTAAAGCATACTTTTTCGGTTCATTCATTTTTGAACATTGCTTTAAATGTAGGTTTTACCAAAGCTAAGAGCCTGGGCACTATGTTTACACCTATTCTTTTTAATATTAATTTTTTCCTTTGTAAGCTAACCCTTTTAGAAGCAAGCGCTGCAATCTTACGCTTATGTAAATTTACCCAACTGCCGTTTTGTGCGTTTAGTTTTACGTTTCCATTTTCTATATTTTTACATATTTCTGAAATGCTTCGATCTAGCGAAGGATCTGCGATTGATAGTATACATTTTATGTAGCGCTTATGGGCCATTTCCAAGAATTGAAATAACGCTAGGTTTTCTTTTATGTCAGCACTCATTATATGTATACGTAACTTTGCTCGTGTGGTAAAAGTCCTTCGGATAGTGTAAACTCTGTTGGTGAGTCTGGCTTCAAATTTATCATAAGATAACCATAATTCTTTTTTAATGCTTTTGAGTAGGCACCTGACAAATAGTTCTTTTTTCCAGGAAACATTCGGTTACCTAGGGCCTGTATCATAGCTTTATCACCCCTGTTTTCAAAAAGGAAATAATAGTCTGTGTTTCTTCGAATAGTGGGACCAACTTTAGGACAAAAATACAAATTTTCGACAATGAAGATAACTAATATTAATCGGTGCCTCATACGTGTAAACAAGCTAACTAATCGCCTGTCTCCAACCAGAGACTCCATAAAATCGTCCAATATTACTAATGTGTTTGTAGGCGTATCTGATTCTTCAAAAAGAAATTGTGGAAAGTTTGGTATAAGTTTCAGATTACCTAATTCTAAGCTTAAGAGTTCTGTTTCAGGCATAGTGTTAGCAGTAGAAAATCCTATCAAACTGTTGTGTATGAAGCTCTTTGTTGCTCTTCTCTCTTTACAAAGTAACTTTTGCCTGATTGGGTTGATCCTCGCCACGTATAGCATTGTATGGTGGTGAAAGTAGTATGGCATTATTCTGACCATTTAAACTCGCCATGGTCTTTTATTGTAAGCACACTATCGTTTTCTGCCAATATAAGTAACATTATAGGCTCTGTTAATGGTTTTCTATAGCTAAGTTCTATATATCAACGGTACCACGTTCGGGACTAAGAAAGATAACCACATATTTGTGCTACCATCCCGTGTAAGCGTTATTGGTATCACAAAATAACCAGAAGGGTATTCTAAATTATCGAATCCGGTATCTAGGTTAACAAAATCTGTCCCTCTGAAGAAGTTGTAAATGCTCTACAATTATCTTTTGTTGGATGAAATGTAAGAGGTACGTTGAAAGGGTATGACCTCTTGTTAACAAATACTTGCAATGATTGTAAATTGAATATTCTAATTGAAGAGTTTTTGTAATTTGGCCATTATAAGCGGATGCTCTCACTGGAAGCAACACAATCTTTCGGGGAATTTTTCCGTTTATTAATAAATGACCATGACACGTTCATATCTCCTTCTACCCCACCATAAACTTAAGCTGCGCCCCTTCCATCCTCTTTTGACGCGATTGCCATTCGTTGTAGGTAAAAAAAAATTTGTTTTTTTTTTTTTATGTTGTATGTTTTTTTTTGTATCTTTATTTTATCTTTTTTTTTCTTTTTTTTTTTTTTTTGAGTGCTCACTGTGGGTACCTGAAGCCTGATGACGAGTATGCGCTGGGATTTGCTAAACTAGACGGCGCTAGAGAATAAGGATATACTTACTTTTTTTTTAATTGAAGGTTTGGACTTCTGGCTTTGCTAATAACAAAATGATGGTTTGGTACGATAGAAAATAAGACTCATGAGACATTGCTGGATAAATCTTCCTGATTTAAAAGTCGTAAATACACGACAAACATCTGCCACCTGCCCTGCTGTAAGTCACAGAACCTTTGATAAACCGATCGTTACCTGTAAATTATCAAAGTATATGCTAAATCGATTATATATGAGTTCTCAACAATTTTTTCGAATGTTTGCGTAAAAATATAAATGAAATAAGTATACATAATATATGGTAATTAGACTGTTCAAGAGAAACTGTTTTGCGGCTATTTTAACTCACCGTCAGAGAAATAGAAAGCGTGAGGTGGTGAAAGTGCTTGTTTTAGCGGTCTACCTTCAGAAGATTCCTTACACCGTTGGAATTTAGATTTAGAGGAACATCGGATTAAATTGATGTGATTCTATAATGATATACCTTGAAGTTGAAGTTCTGAACATAGGACCGCGAGTACAAACACAAACCTCCAGAACCTAAAAAACTAAGCGTCAACTTAGTGAAGCCACCCTTCGGCATTGAAATCTATTTCTATATACATTATTTGAACGATGAGTTAAAATACACGGCAAAACAGTTTCTCTTGAACAGTCTAATTACCCATATATTATGTATACTCTATTTCATTTATATTTTACGCAAACAATTCGAAAAAATTTGTTGAGAACATGCCTATATAATCCAGATTTAGCATATACTTTTGATAATTTACACGGTAACGAATCGGTTTATCAAAGGTTACTTGACTTACAGCAGGGCACCGGTGGACAGATGTTTAGTCGTGTATTTACAGACTTTTTAAATACAGGAAGATTTATGCCAGGCAATGTTTCCATGAGTCTTATTATCTATCGTACCAAACCATCATTTAGTATATTAGCAAAGCCAGAGTCCAAACCTTCAATTAAAATAAAGCAAGCTAAGCTATATACCACATATCTGACTCTAGCACCGTCTAGTTTAAGCAAATACCAGCGCATACTCAGTTCATCAGGCTTCAGGTACCCAACAGTGAGGCACTCAATTACTACCAAATCTTTAGGTCCCCCTTCCCCCTCTTTTCCTCGTTAGGTTCCGTCTTTTTCTGTCCTCGCCTGCGTCTTCGGTCCCTGTCTTTCGTGTGTTCCGCTTTCCTCTGTTCGTTTCTTTCTTTCTTTTGTGTTGTGCTTGCTGCTTTTGTGGGATGGTAGGGGCGCGCTTGTTTCTCATGCATAGGCATAAACTAATGCACAACGTTTTGGCGCCATATTCAGAAACTTCTTCACGAACAATCGATTTCAAGGTATCATTTCGACATTTTTCTGTTCAGTACGCTTGCATGCATTTCGGTTGCTGTTTTCCCGTGTGTTCGCGACTTCCTTTGTGGATAAGGATATTTCTGTTCTTAGCGCGATGTGTTCGTGTACAACTACGCTTTGTCAAGAGTAGGCCACTAGTTTCTATGTGGGAGATATGAACGTGTCATGGTCATTTATAAATAACGGAAAAATTCCCCGAAAGATTGTGTTGCTTCAACTGAGAGCATCCGCTTATAATGGCCAAATTGACAAAAACCCTTTCAATTTCGAATCTTTTGAATTACAATCATTGCAAGTATTTGTTAACAAGAGGTCATACCCTTTCAACGTACCTCTTACATTTCATCCAACAAAAGATAATTGTCGAGCATTTTACAACTTCTTCAGAGGAACAGATTTTGTTAACCTAGATACCGGATTCAATAATTTAGAATACCCTTCTGGTTATTTTGTGATACCAATAACGCTTACACGGGATGGTAGCACAAATTGTGGTTATCTTTCTAGTCCCGAACGTGGTACCGTTGATATGGAACTTAGCTATAGAAAACCATTAACAGAGCCTATAATGTTACTTATATTGGCAGAAAACGATAGTGTGCTTACAATAAAAGACCATGGCGAGTTTAAATGGTCAGAATAATGCCATACTACTTTCACCACCATACAATGCTATCGTGGCAGGATCAACCCAATCAGGCAAAAGTTACTTTGTAAGAGAGACAACAAAGAGCTTCATACACAACAGTTTGATAGGATTTTCTACTGCTACACTATGCCTGAAACCGAACTCTTAAGCTTAGAATTAGGTAATCTGAAACTTATACCAAACTTTCCACAATTTCTTTTTGATGAATCAGATACGCCTACACACACATTAGTAATATTGGACGATTTTATGGAGTCTCTGGTTGGAGACAGGCGATTAGTTAGCTTGTTTACACGTATGAGGCACCGATTAATATCAGTTATCTTCATTGTCCAAAATTTGTATTTTTGTCCTAAAGTTGGTCCCAGTATTCGAAGAAACACAGACTATTATTTCCTTTTTGAAAACAGGGGTGATAAAGCTATGATACAGGCCCTAGGTAACCGAATGTTTCCTGGAAAAAAGAACTATTTGTCAGGTGCCTACTCAAAAGCATTAAAAAGAATTATAGTTATCTTATGATAAATTTGAAGCCAGACTCACCAACAGAGTTTACACTATCCGAAGGACTTTTACCTCACGAGCAAAGTTACGTATACATATAATGAGTGTTGACATAAAAGAAAACCTAGCGTTATTTCAATTCTTGGAAATGGCCCATAAGCGCTACATAAAATGTACACTATCAATCGCAGATCCTTCGCTAGTTCGAAGCATTTCAGAAATATGTAAAAATA
Organism: Trileptium ribeirensis; assembly: GCA_030248225.1. Classification (NCBI taxonomy): domain Eukaryota; kingdom Metazoa; phylum Nematoda; class Enoplea; order Enoplida; family Thoracostomopsidae; genus Trileptium; species Trileptium ribeirensis. The sequence goes on along the minus strand of JASANE010000050.1, from coordinate 29,440 downwards.
TAGAAAATGGAAACGTAAAATTAAACGCACAAAACGGCAGTTGGGTAAATTTACATAAGCGTAAGATTGCAGCGCTTGCTTCTAAAAGGGTTAGCTTACAAAGGAAAAAATTAATATTAAAAAGAATAGGTGTAAACATAGTGCCCAGGCTCTTAGCTTTGGTAAAACCTACATTTAAAGCAATGTTCAAAAATGAATGAACCGAAAAAGTATGCTTTAGTAGAGGAAGGACTGTTTGAGAAACTAAAAGCTGGCAGTGCTAACAGTAGCGAACATAGGTCAAGTGGCGTACAAATCGTCAACAAAATTCCCGCTACCAATACAACCCTACAAGATATAGTTGACGTACTTCCCCGAAGATTGCGCAATAAGGCGAAAATATTTGCTCACTACCTTGAAGATCACGTTCAGTTAAACAATCAGGAGCGTGCAATTTATGATAATGGTAATGTTGGGTCACATTTTATAGACTTAGCTAAATATTTCACAACATCCCCAATTATAAAAGTCCCAAGACCTTCTGACGCCGCCCGTTTCGCTAATATTATTAAGAAGGCTGAAGTACCAGTTACAGCACTTGGAAGAAATTTAACAGACAACCATGGATCATCAAGACCAAAATGGGAAAGTTGATTGTGAACGCTTGGTGAAGGGCAAGAACGGTGAACTTAAACTACTATTTTATTCCGGTTGGTCTCCGTTTTCAAATTTCAATGTCGCACGATCCATTCATAATGGGGTTCCCTACCACAGTGCGGAACAATTGTATCAAAGCAAGAAAGCTTATCACTTTGGAGATTTTGACACGTTTTACCGAATATTACAGTGCCGCTCTCCAAGCAAAGCCAACCAGCTATCGGCTGGCATAAAAAATTATAACGAAACAATATGGGACGCGGTACGCTACGACATGATGTTTGACACTATTTGGGCAAAGTTTTCAACAAATAATTATCTTAAACAGAAGCTTACAGGTACAAGGAACGACATTTTGATTTTCGCAACAGAATTTGATACATACTTCGGATCCGGGGTATCAGCAAACAGTACATTGTTCGAAACAGAAGAACATCTCCCCGGAAAGAACGTCCTGGGCGAAATTTTAATGATTGTCAGAGATAAACTCGATAAATAGTATTTTATGTTTGTGTGTTAATGTTGTTGTTGTCAATAAAGAAATATATATTCTGCGGCTATGGCCATATTTCAGTTGGCAGTTTAATATATACTGTCTCGTGTAGCTAATACCCAAAGGTTACGTAGCTACCACAAATACTAGTTTTAGGCAAAAATGGTTATGAAATTCGGAATCAGCGACCCAAATTACCCCCAGAAGCTATTTTTTACGCCTCTAGGCCTTAATATTAAAAATTCGATATTTTAGGCTAGCTAATACCTAAAGGTTACATAGCTAGTCTCAAAAATAAAAATTCGAAATTCTGGTTTCATTGAATAGGAAATTATATTCTGTCCCTTATAAGTATCATCAACAGGGGTCGGAAATGAATGGTTCGAAAGTTATGACCAAAAAACTACCATCTCGGGCAATAAATGGACAAATTTAGCATAGCTAATACCTAAAGGTTACATAGCTACCATAAATATTGGTTTTAGGCAAAAATGGTTATTAAATTCGGAATCAGCGACCCAAATTACCCCCAGAAGCTATTTTTACGCCTCTAGGCCTTAATATTAAAAATTCGTTATTTTAGGCTAGCTAATACCTAAAGGTTACATAGCTAGTCTCAAAAATAAAAATTCGAAATTCTGGTTTCATTGAATAGGAAATTATATTCTGTCCCGTATAAGTATCATCAACAGGGGTCGGAAATGAATGGTTCGAAAGTTATGACCAAAAAACTACCATCTCGAGCAATAAATGGACAAATTTAGCATAGCTAATACCTAAAGGTTACATAGCTACCACAAATATTGGTTTTAGGCAAAAATGGTTATTAAATTCGGAATCTGCGACCCAAATTACCCCCAGAAGCTATTTTTTACACCTCTAGGCCTTAATATTAAAAATTCGATATTTTAGGCTAGCTAATACCTAAAGGTTACATAGCTAGTCTCAAAAATAAAAATTCGAAATTCTGGTTTCATTGAATAGGAAATTATATTCTGTCCCTTATAAGTATCATCAACAGGGGTCGGAAATGAATGGTTCGAAAGTTATGACCAAAAAACTACCATCTCGGGCAATAAATGGACAAATTTAGCATAGCTAATACCTAAAGGTTACATAGCTACCATAAATATTGGTTTTAGGCAAAAATGGTTATTAAATTCGGAATCAGCGAACCCAATTACCCCCAGAACCTATTTTTTACGCCTCTAGGCCTTAATATTAAAAATTCGATATTTTAGGCTAGCTAATACCTAAAGGTTACATAGCTAGTCTCAAAAATAAAAATTCGAAATTCTGGTTTCATTGAATAGGAAATTATATTCTGTATCTTATAAGTATCATCAACAGGGGTCGGAAATGAATGGTTCGAAAGTTATGACCAAAAAACTACCATCTCGAGCAATAAATGGACAAATTTAGCATAGCTAATACCTAAAGGTTACATAGCTACCACAAATATTGGTTTTAGGCAAAAATGGTTATTAAATTCGGAATCTGCGACCCAAATTACCCCCAGAAGCTATTTTTTACACCTCTAGGCCTTAATATTAAAAATTCGATATTTTAGGCTAGCTAATACCTAAAGGTTACATAGCTAGTCTCAAAAATAAAAATTCGAAATTCTGGTTTCATTGAATAGGAAATTATATTCTGTCCCTTATAAGTATCATCAACAGGGGTCGGAAATGAATGGTTCGAAAGTTATGACCAAAAAACTACCATCTCGGGCAATAAATGGACAAATTTAGCATAGCTAATACCTAAAGGTTACATAGCTACCATAAATATTGGTTTAGGCAAAAATGGTTATTAAATTCGGAATCAGCGACCCAAATTACCCCCAGAACCAAGTTTTCAGACCTCTAGCATCTAGCAAAAAAAATTCCAAATATAGCAGGTACGCGAAACCAACGGTGCCAACGCACATAATTCCAGAAATCTACTCTCATATATAAACTTGAGCAAAGAAAGATGTAGCTGTCGTCACTTTCGAAATAATACTTAAATTGTCTGTGTTTCAGACGCTTAACACATAATTTCATAATGTATAAGTATGTTAAAATAATTAATGAGCTAGCTGATCAGGATAATCTTAATGTCACCACTACTTCGGAGGCATTATCAAATTATATGGCCCGGAAAACTTTTAATAAGATAACTAATGTCACAAATGGCGAACGACAACGCCGATTTTACAAGTGGCTAACTATGGAACAGCCCTATGTGTTCCGTGACTTCCTCAAAGCTCTATACACAACAGGTCAGCTCTCTCTATTCCGGGCGTTCATGGCGGAAACGAAGCGACACGGTTTGAGTTACACCATCAAAGAAGCAAAACCTCGTGAAGAATATATTGACAAATTTTTATTTTCGGGACAATTTGATCATTTGGTGCGAGAGGAAGAATATTTGAAGACCCAAACGGACGTTTGCGGTGCGGGACCTATGCACGACGCGGCCGAACTCATGCTCAAAGCCGACAGAATCCGATTATTTTTCGAAAAAGGCACTAATGATCCATTTTTTGTGAAAGAAATTAGTTATGACTTTATTGCTTTGGATTTAGCTCATGAAATCTTTGATCATTTTAAATAAAGCTTAGTTTAGAATTCTGATTGGCAATAGCGAGTTGTGGTTAAATATGCACATATGTTATAGTAGAAGTATATAATCAAACACTGCTGTGACTAACAGTTGTGAGTGAAAAATGGAACTCTTCTTTGAACTCAAGCAAACTATTGTTTATTAGTTTGAAACGGGTGGTGAATCCAACTACCAAACAAGTATAGTTCGTCGCGTGTCATTTATAAGTCAAAAAATATTGTTTTAATTCACTACAATGTAAATATTGAACACAATCTTTTGGCATCAGTAAAAATATCAAGCTAATATACTTTAACCATAGGAATCATTATAAATGTTAGCCGAATGGTAAAACCACTAAACTTAGTCTTGCGTAAGCCTCATCGGTAGGAAGCTATAAGCTCAAGTATTACGTTGACTCGGCTAATTTTACAATTTTCAGATTAATAAAGCTAGGCACTTCAGTCGCAAAACAGCAGACACAGCTACGTTAAATTACTACTCAGTTCAGTTGAGACAAAGCCTAAAGGTTGTGGCGTAAAGATGAAGTGTGTGGAATCAAGAAATGTTGACGGCTTCGCCAGGAACTTTAAACAACCAATTTTGAAAGTTTGTGCAAACATATTTAATTCATAAACACTTAGAGGTCTAAAATATTTTTGGCCACTGAATTTTTGCGCAAAGAAGCTCTGAATTCTTGTCATCACTCTAATACGACAACAGTTGTTAGTAATCATCATTGATCATGAACGTCACACTTTAAATAGTACATGTATATAGTATAGTATACGTATACATTTTAGCCATATATATGGTAAACAATGGACACTACAAAAAAATGTTATTTTTTGTTTTAAGAATAGCTGCAATTTTTTGCCGATATGAAAAATGAATTAAAGCTGATTCGTTGGGGTAAAGTGCACGACAGCACCCCCTTCGCGAGTATATTCGAGCCTGTAATTTACTCCTTGTAAAGTCATTGGACCAATAAAAATTTCTCGAGAACCAGGTAGAGAAATAGATATACAGCCGGTGGTAGTTGTAGGAAACATCCCGCCTGCTGCATCTGGTTGATCGTTTTGTTGGCAGGGTTGTTTTGATGGCGCAATTATAGCAGCGTTTGGAAGATTGACCAACGATTTCTTTTCACGAATAATCGATTTTTTCGGTACCAGAGGAATTTTGGGTGGTCGGATTTTTTCGCACACGTCGCAAGGTTCTGGTGTTGTAGTTGGAGTAAATTCCATTCCGTTCAAAAGCTGTGAAGAAGGTGGTGGCAGTGGGTACTTGTTTTCCTTAAACATAACGTTTTAAACAGTTCTAACAGAAAACAACACAATGTTCGTTTGTATCTGTAAAAATGTTGGAACTTTTTCAAGAATAAATTTGGTATACTTACAATTGTAGAGATTAATAAGTTACGTTAAATATGATATTAAGGCTCAAAGACACGTCTTAAATAATGTTCAGAAATGATGCTTAATTATTTCAATCGATAGTCCGTTTGTATTTTTCCATTTCACTAAGAAACTGCAGAATTTACACATAACATACATTCGTTAACCAATGCGACAAAGCTAGAAATTTAGTTACCTCTGAAATTCGGAGCGCTTGTGAAATTTCCAAAAAGTACATGTAAAATATCTCATGTCTTTGCAATAACATACAAAAGCAATCATTTAAAATTACTCCGAGAGAATAGTTTACCATTTAAAATATATATTTTTCATCGTTGGATTTATACCCTACAGGTCATTATAAACATTAATTCCAAAATTACTAATATCCCTTTTCCAAACAATATTACAAAGAAAAATGTAAACGGACTAGGGTAATAATACGTGGTTCTATAGCCTTCGTGCACAACTGAAACGTTTAGACAGCGCCCGGTTCGTCATTTCTAGCGCGTACGTTTTAAACAGCTTTCCAGGCTTTATGCAAGCGATAATGGTAGCTAGCTATCGGCACATAACGAACCAAAATTAACCTTTATTAAGTTTTTTGTTTTTCTGTTACTACCGTTTTATTCTCAGCGAGATGAGCTTTAAGCTCAGCTTCGCGTAACCCTGCTTACAGAGTATCTAAATAAAGCAGTTATAACAAAGGTTCTTCTGTAATTACTACTTACATAACTAAGGTTAGTATTTCTTGGTATAAAAAGGTAACTGAGCTCACCCAACGGTATTGTGAAGCATCTAGTTACTTTAAATAAATAGCTCGAGTTCATATTAATGGCTACCCCGCAAAACAGTGCTCTACCTTATTGTCCGCCGAATCATAGCGATACTTTATAAACATTTGATCTTGTAAGGTTGAAACTGGCAACATTTTGTTAGGGCCATCCTTATCCAACTAGACGTTAGTGGTATCGACATCATTATGCTGAAATGGAAAAATTCCTTTAAAATATAACAAAATAGGATTGTTACTAGGTGGGTTTATGTTTAGTCTCGCATGAGAGAATATATTTATTGAAATATCACTGGTATGGGCACAAATTGATGTTTCACTATAATTCATACCACCATTGTTGCATATCACATTCATGGTAAGCTTGATTTATTTTTTGGTGGTTTGCCTTTGATTTACAGGATACAGATATTGTATTGGTATAGTGTTTAAGTGAATGCCTGCGTCATACTATTCACTTCTATAGATCCAGGGATCTCTGGGATAAGCGCTATACTCTGAATAAGATATTATTAATGGTCATTATCAACTTTTGTATGTGTCCGTTACGCCCGTGAATTGCACGAAATAATAATGTGTCACTGAATTGTGAGCTAGTATTATACTACGACATACTTCTTTTAAACATTTGGCGATAGAACAAAAATATGTTTGCCTGCTTACAAACATTCCAGTATTTTAAATATGTATACACTTCAAAACTAAAAGTTGCACTGGGCAAGCTACTTACTTTTTCAGTCGTCGTAACATTAGCCAAATCCTCAAAAACAGGTGTATTCTGATGATCATCGATCGTAGCTATGCTTGGGAAGTAGGTGTCATTTTTCAAAACATTTAGGATTTCGACATCAAAATCACTTGATACTTCGCTGTCCATATCCTCGTCTTGCGAAGATTCGCTTTCATTACTCACTTCATCATCTTCGTCACTTATATCACTTGCTGCGCCACCCTAAAATGTAACAACAAATACTAAAATATTTGTAATTTGACAGCAGAATTAAATGATACGTCTAAGAGGACTCGGAAAAAGGTATTATATTTAGAAACTTATTTAAGTTTCCAGATCCATGTTTCATTTTAGCTATATCACACAAAGACACGTTTGAACTTTAGGGTGTGACGTCATATGCATGCGTGACGACATAATAAGCCAAGCGTAAGCCTTAGTATAAGCTTCGATACCTTTGTAGCCCATATGTGATCACTAAGCTCATTTCGGGTTGGGCTTCGGAAGCCTGCACCGCCCCTTTAATGTGAATTCGGCCCCAGACAAATTGTTAGTTATATTAGGTCCTAAAAATTAAAATATAACTATTGTACGAAATTTGACCAATTTGTCAACTTTTTACTTGCTTAATGATACGGCCTAGCAGGTAGATTGTTCGAAAGTGCACGTGTTATACAAACAGCCATTATAATTATAATAATTTCAAATAACTATAACACATTATTTTCTCAGCTGTACGTTATGTAAAGCTGGTTACTATTTCGAAATAGTACACTAACCAGCACTATGAAGAGGACGTAAGACCGTCAATATACCACAAAAACTAAAATCTGATAAAGTCTGGTGTATTACTTTACGAATAAAATTCTGTTCTGGTTTTTTAATCATGTTTTAATCTTTCAAATTTGACCATGCAGTTTATAATATTTCAGCATATATATGTTTTAGGCTCACATATCATATATTTTCACCATTGGGTGTATACCCTAGGTCCCTACAAACAGTAATTGCGAAATTACTATTCTCCCTTTTCCAAGTGGACGCAGCTAACAAATGTAACAATACGAAATAGGCTAACAATACGGCATTGGTAACTATAGATAATCTGATTATGTAACGAATGCACCATTTATGTAGCTAGGAACTCTGCCACGAACCACAGTGGAAGATAATTTAATGCGCAACGAACCCTTTTTTGCTCATGACTTTCTTGGACTGCTTCATTGACCATCTCATCGACGTTAAATGTAGCTGGGTCTATTAAATCCGCTTTCCGTTGATATATTTGCCAGGCGTCGTTATTGAGTCCCGCTGGACGGTGAATGGGCGCTGCCGTCGAATCTAGCTGTAAAGTTAGAAGTCTTATAGAATGTAGTACTAGTTGATGCTCTCGCTAACAACTTCTTTTTAAATATAACTAGTTACTCACAAGCCCGGTTAAACGAGTCAACATATGTTCTGGAAAGACAAACAAAAAACAAATTTCAGCCTCCTTTCACGGTAGGACCTTAGTTTATTTGAAAATAACACAGTAGCAGAGTAAAAGTAACAGCTACTATTACCTAAGGGTAGAGACCCAACAGTATAAACAATACTTCATTACTGATGTATAAATTTGACTAAAACAAAACAGCTGTTTTACTCAAAATTATTGGGGTGATATAAAGCTTAGGACTGTGCATATATCCATTTATACCTTACATGCTTTACACTAACGAAACAATTTACAATCTTACATCATTTTCAAAACGACAACCGATATGTTCAGGCATCTTTAGATTTGATAGTGGGTTGTTGACGGTCTTTCGCTGGGCCCACGGTATACGCTTTTTTATTGGATACTGTAGGTTCAGCGCAGGACTAAGTTCCTAAACTTATTCAATTATAAATTATCAACAACTAAAAGAAACGCCCAGTCATTTGTGAAAAAAATTTGGTTATATATGTCAGTGTGATGGTTTTATGAAGCAATAAACAATAACCATGAACTCTGTTACATACCAATGTGATCGGAAGAATAAAATGTTAATACTCAAAGCATTGAAACTGAACGCACATTCGCATAAAATATTGTTGTAAATTATATTTGAGATGTTTATCTAATAACCCAGTATATACACTTAGGAAGATAAAAACTCTATATTAAAATTGCTACTATCGGTAATAAGTTATTTAACGCCATCTCTAAAATTATTAGAAATATTAATTTACTACAATACCTATTGAAAATCAGGTTCCTAGTTCGTAATGGTGTCTGAGCGTTTTATACTTTTGATTAATTTCTTCATATAAAATATTTTGCAAGAAAACCAAAAATTTTAAACATCTTTATTACCGATTGTGTGTTGTGCAAAACAGTATTGTTCTGGTGGTCCGTCGTTTTCTTTTCCAATAGGCGCTTTACCATAAAGTCACGTATTGTGCTTTGCTAAAATCAATTACGGAGAATTTTAATGTGTGGGTAGATAAAGTACATACGTAATTTGTATTTTCTAACATTGGTATAAAATAGATATGTGTGTGCGCACCAAGTTTTTCGGACCCTTTGTTTCTGGCATTGATTTAGTGAACAGAAATTCCATCACCAATATATTGTTTGAGACAGTAAACACGTTTATGACTAAATTACATTCATGACTTTCAGCGCAAGAATGTCACATTGGTCACAACATGAATAGTAAAAGTTACCGTCAACAACATTTATTGATTTTAACTACATACAACGGAAAAACTTTACCCTAATCATTCTCTATTGATAACTCTTACAATAAACGTATAGGTAAATTCATATAAACCATATACGTAAGTGTTTTCCAGTTATGATTCCAATACAATATTGAATTCAAGGTCAGCAGTACACACCTTGTGCTCAGTTGCGTACGAAAAATTGCAAGATACAGACTTGTAGCTCTTCGAGATGGAAACGGAAGGAATTCTATAGTTTTACGCTTTAGCTTCTAAATTTCAGTGTACGGGTTCACATATATATAATATACATACCATCTGACAACCCAGATTTTCAAAAAAAGTGGCAATTTATGACCGTACCGAACCATTATATCCAGAGCCCGACCCGCAATGCACATAAAACCTACGAAAGAATCATAAAGGGGCCATAACGGTTCATTTAAAAAAGTTTGTGAATATCAATCGTTCGGTTGCGGAGTTATGTTCTGGAACAACAAACAAAAAGATGGCGGTTCATTCTTTATAAAAACCTGTTCCTCGCACGGCTGGTGGAAATGATTACACGGGGTGAAGTTTTGTACCCTCCTCTACCGTTCTACAAAGCTACGGTACTCGACATGTCGTGCACCAAACCACCTCGACTGGAAAATGCCCGGTAATTATAATTTTTACAAAAAATAGGATGGTTAATGGATTCACTTTTTGGGTATACATATAACGATTATATTATTATATGTTTGCGTAAATTCGAAGGCTAAGGAGAAGAACAGGTCATTGGTAGGTGAAATCTAAGAGGTCCATTCGTTATGCAAGAATACAAAACTATAGTCGAATGGTTACATAGTATACAAAAGCAGGCTCGAAGGCGAGATAACAATTAACGTTGGAATTTAGTCAGAAATACAGAAACCAAAAAGGTGTTATAAGTAGATGTAGCTAAAACTAGCTCTATAAGGATAATAAGATATATAAGATATGAGATAATAACATTCCTTGATTTGATTTTGTGTTTTTATCGCAAGGCAAAGAAGATGATTGTAGTGATTTTATAACTGTTCCATCGACCTAAAACGACAGTACAACGATAATAATGAATTTATCTAATTTCTAAGTACACAACATTCGACTAAAAATTAAGTTATAACGTATTCAAATCTTATAACATACCTTTGTCTTATCCTGAGTAACCATGGCCATAATACCAACTATTCAAAAAGATGAGTATTAAAAGGAAAAATACCAAACCTAGGAAACAAAAAAAAAATTGGAACAATAAGAAAATTTCTCATTCCACTATTTATACACCAGCAGTTTATAAATGGAAATATATTTTTATCACACTTATATAATCAATTTATCACCCTCGAGGTTCCACTGTTTGAGACAATCTCGTTCGCTATAGTTTTGCTTTAATATATTTTGCTCTACATTTGTTTCTTGCGTATAGAACTTATTGATAAGGGCAAAGCTGATTTTACATACAATATATACTGTTAATTTTCATAGAAGTGTATTATATATATGTAAGAAAACTTATTAGAAGGTAACACTTCTTAGAATTTGATGGAGATCGTTTTATTCTATCTATATAGAATTATAACTTATAACTCAAAATGGTGCATATTCTTTAATACTGGTATAATTTAAATGAGGGCTTGAAATTTTTAAAAACAAACGCTTTTCCTTTGTTGCTATTTTAGAGTCACAGTTTTCTTAACGGCGCACTCAATATTAACATTTTTGGAAATAAAACCACCATTTTAAGTTTATAATCTAAAAAGGAACTCGCTATTTACCAGAATATACTAACCTTGTACGTGTGTAGGAACTTTGTGGCAGCCAGATATTCCAAACGTAATTTCCTCAAATTTCAATAATTAGAGACGTGTAGTTGGTTTTCAAACAGCAATGGAGCGTGGAAGATTAAATTCCTTTTAAGGACTAAGAAAGATAGGACAAAATATAAAGATGTTTTGCAAATTGCGTTTCTCTACACCTTATTCGTAGATTATATATGAGACCGAACTGACCATTAAATAATATTTTACCCTTAAATAATATAAGGAGTTTTGAAATGTTTAACAGATCTTATGCACCAACACATACAATTACCCGAAATCTAGTGCAATGAAACTATGAGTAAGGAATAAGCTATTTGGTGCTGTATACCTCGTTGAAGAAATAGATAAGCTTGTTTGTTATTCAAAATTTTAAATTGGAGCAATAAGAAGTATTAATATAGATTTAAAACTGGTACCAACAACAACAAACCAAACAAGGGGCCGTATAAACAGGTGGCTCCACGCTCCACTTAGGTCTCAAATCCCCCCCTATACTACTTGGGTCTTTAGTGCACTACAATTAGAGAAAATAGGCAATTTTTTATACAAAATCCACAGCTCCATAGAAAAGAAGCATAACCCATTATGCTATTTTGCCGCACAGAATTGGCACCTAGTTGTTGTACCTTTTACAACTTTTGACCATGTCCACGCTGAAGATTGCGACGCCGACGGTCCAAACGAATTTCGCTCATTTTTGCAATATCTTGTGGCGATTCGTATAACAATAGCAGTTTATCACTAGGCATGAAGGTTCTGTTTCTGGTTTTGCTTATCGTTATTCTTATTGTTCCCTTTTCCAATTATATACTAATGTCCAACAATTTTTACGGTAGTTAAGAATTCGCCGACCTAGGCGGTTAATGTACGTGTATATTTTTTGCTAAAATGGAAAAAATTCATAGATATTTCTTCATTTTTAAAATTTTTTTGTAATATACACAAATTTTTAAACAATTTCGAGATTGTTAAATAGAGATTGCATTCACAAAACAGGTTTTTCGGAAAACTGAGGGATTCGCCTGTTTCATACAATTGAACATTGTCGTAATAAAGTTCAATTGCTAAAACCACCTATACAACACAGTGTTATATTTGAAATAGCGCAGGCACGTATTATTTTTGGATGCCTGATTGTGATGTTGTCGGTGCAAGTTTTAAGCATATCACTACGAGTATTTCAAGTTGTTAGCCTGAATTATTTATTCACGTGACCGCAGGCTTCCGTCATAGTCACCACCAACGTTTGTCAAATTTTCCGTTGCTAGCTCACGATATCATGTCTGATTTTCTATCATTCCAATATACCTACCTATATACGCTGCAAAGAGTAGTAGTCAAATTTCTACTATTGAGTTGGTCGTTTTTAACACTACAACTGAGTTAAAATTGAGTGTAAAATGAGTCAATTTTAACTCAAGCTTAGGGTTATAAAAGCCCGACTATTGAATCCATGCTCGATTCAGAATTAACTCAAATTGAGTCAATTTTAATTCAAGCATAGAAATTATACAAGCCCTACGCCTTGAGTCCATGCTCGATTCAAATTAACTCAAATTGAGTCAATTTTAATTCAAGCATAGGGTTAGAAACGCCCGACTACTGAGTCCATGCTCCATTCAAATTAACTCAAATTGAGTCAATTTTAATTCAAGCATAGGTTTATAAAAGCCCGACTATTGAGTCCATGCTCGATTCAAATTGACTCAAAAGTTAACTCAAATCGAGTCAATTTTAACTCAAGCATAGAATTAAGTACAAGACCGACTCAATACTCAAAATTTGGCTCAATGTTTTTGCAGTGTACATATTTATATACATATCGTATAATATAAATCCATTTCTTCTATCAGCTGCGATCACAAATCACAAACGTGTTACGATTTTGGTTTGAACAAGGTGTCGATGCTATTGTCCTCAGCCAAATACGTTATATAAAATATTTCGCTCAACATATTCTACTCTCGATATCAACGACTGACAACGACGAACTGGTTGCAGACCTGATACGAGATTGGATAACGGTTACCAACGATTATGCCAAAATGAACAATCGTATGGTCAAGTTAATGGTGCGTTGTTGATTTACGATTTTCCACCCAAGCGATATGCTAGTTAAGAGTAAAGGTCATTACCAGTGGGCTTAACCTGGGTTGATAATCACTAATTTACGAAAATCAATCTCAATCGTCTAAAATATCCAAACTACAAAATGCCTTTCATCCTATTCTATTCTATTTTTTGGGCTCGTCTTATACGCGGTACGCTCTTACGAATCATCAGGGGTGAAACACGCGGGAGGCGCGTCCCCTTTACTGGTCGGGAAAAAGAGCCCGCCCTAAGGCTGTCTCCCAAATTTTCAAGTAACGCCCCCTACTTTTGAGTGGCGTACTGCGACCCTGCGAATCATTCACCAATTGCAATGAGCAGTACCTACTTTATGCAAAATACAAGCCAGTATGTGCAAAATATAGGTGTAAATATTTAGACTTTTCTACTAAAATTGACGAAATTAAATTAAATTAACAGGACCTTGACCATTACATATTATATTGCATAACACGCCTTATAGCTAGAACCGCTGCGCTAAAATGTCTGAACGCACAGTTAACCTCACTTTACAAGTCAGTTGTAGTATAACCAGCCGTGCGTTCAAGGATTTGGCGCGCAGATGTGTTCATTTTACTCATTCAAACTCTGACCAATCTGAACTCTTGACGAACTGCGCGAACAAATCTTTGAACGCACACTAGCTATGCTACTACTATTAATTATAATGTTTCATATCTATATTGCTAAAGCTTATTGCAACGCCAACTAAACGTTACAGTGTTTTTATTATATATGGTCCACCAATATTTATATATAACCTTTACCAGGGGCGCAGAACACTACTCAGAAACGGATGGAAGAGGCTTAAACAGATTTGTAAGAGAAAAAAAACCAGCCAATATTATCAACATCTTATCAATTACACTACGAAAAACATAAACATCGTTGGCATTAATTTGAAACATGACGATCGTTAATTCGTTTCGCATGTGACTTGTAGAAATTTCCCACAATTCTTTCAGATTGAAACCGATTCACCGGAGAAGATGTTACTTTGGCAAACACTCGGAGCCATCCCGGTTAGCACACTGCTGGAGCGAGCATCGCAAAATAGATCAGCTGCAGCAGCATTGAATCGTAAACTGAGGGTATGGGTAAGATCAAGAACATCACCGCACTCCGTCGAGGGTTTACAACATGGTGAATCTGACCACCAAACGCAGCAATGGACCGTGTGGAGCACGGGTTCGGACAGCGTTGGAAGGCTGGCAAACAGGTTTCCAAATAGCACTTCACGAGCGATTCTAGCGATTGCAATGCTACTCCCCGTGCGCCGGTTATCTATTATGGTGACGAACTAGAATTTGTCAATCTCCACATCGACTACAATCGAACGCTTAATACAAATGACTGGGGCCCAGAACGGTGGCATAAGTAAAGGTTTCGTCACTATAAAGGTTGAGTCAAATTTGACTTAATTGAGCCAGTCCTTTTCCGATTCGGCAAATGAGTTCAACTATATTAGCTGAGCCAGGGCCACATTTGACTCAGACTGAATCAAAGCTGACTCTCATACTGAACCAGGGCCATATTTCAGACTGAATCAAAGCTGACTCTCATACTAAGCCAGGGCCATATTTGACTCAGACTGAATCAAAGCTGACTCTCATACTGAGTCAGCAATGTTTGTTCCACTTCGCATGAGTCAAACGATTTCGAGTTCAGGCTGAGCCCAAAATTTAACTAATTTTTTGTAGCTTGGGAAACGACTGCCCGGCTGAGCCAAATTCTGAGTTAGCGGTTCTAGAGAGTTCTTTTCAACTGATGCTAAAGTATTTCACAAACGATGACAGATAATATCTATTTTAAACTGTCCAATTTGGTTCATAATATAATTTCAGCTCGACAGTTTGCCTAATCAATACAGACAATCCGCAAAACTTGCTGAATATCGTGTTGGACTTAAGCGTATTTCAAACGTTTCGAACAAAAAATCTAACAATTTTAAATTATATACGACTCAATACAACTTTGTGCATCTCTTGCTTCCTATTTGCGGTAATCACAAATCATTATCATTATATGCTTGGCTTCTAAACGAAACGCTAATATATACTTGACTTCTTAGCTAAACGAAACACTACGAGAATATCAATAGCTTTTTAGAAATAGTATAACTGGAGATAGGTGTGTAGATCTTTGTTTAACACCAATTTAGACTCAGAAACCGTGGGAGAGTTTGATCCGTTCGTAATCCAGCTACTATCAATCAACACTCGACTTCCTGAAATCTAACAAGTTCGCGGCGTCAAAGTGAGCGCAAAAACGTGCGTTTCTCGATAAACTCATCCTACACCCGAGTAGTGTATCCTAAAAATCTAGCAGTAGGCAAAAATAAAAAATAATGTTTCGTGACTTAACACTTCCATGTCTGAATTCATTTGTGTATCATGCAATGTTTGAGAATCTCAATACGGCGCCAGGGATTGAATCCGGAGTGTACGAGCGAAGGTGACGTACGCAAACCACTGAGCTATATGCTGGTACTGGGTTCCTTTAACATAACAAAGCGAGCCAGTACGAGCACACGATTAGGTTCATGACAAACTCAGTTAATAGCGCAGCACAAAGGCGTGTGGGGTGTTTTTTCCCAGGGCCCAAGGACTTAACATATGTTAAATTCAGCACGGACAACACAACCACCAATAACTATGTATCAGGTATCCAGGGCAGTAACACAGCGGTTATTTTTCGAGTTCTTGTTTCACGTCAGTGACTAAAATAGCTTGCCTTGATTATAATCGCACAATAATCCAAACATTACACGGCATGTTGTTGCCCTTAATACTGTCAGGATTTTCAAAGATTGATAATATATATCTAGGAGTTTTCTACTTTCGTATATTTCAGCTACTCGAAACAGCCACGCCGGATGCCAATGCTATGGGACTCCGTCAATCGTCACGGCGGATTTAGTGAATCAAAATCCATATTCTTGCCTCAGCTAAGTCTTAGCGATCGCTTACGTTTCAGCGTAGAGTTTGAGCTAATGGAACACAATTCAATGCTTCAATTTACTAAAACTTTAATCGAATTTCGCTTAGGACATCGACATTTCCTTCAAAATGGCAATGTACGGTTTCTACAAACTCGCAGCAATGATATTGTGGCTTTTATTTGTGAACAACAGACTTCAGAATCGTTATCGAACCATCGTGAAGAGGCTTCGCTTATCGTTATTGCCAGTTTCGGTAGCAGCAGTAGTCCTAATAGCAACTACCACAGTGATGGTAGTAAATCGGTGGAACCAGCAATTCTGATTGATTTGAGCGATCAAGTGATGCACGAAGAAGCGACAATTATAATCCATGGTCGAATGCCCGACAATCCAAGTTTCAGCTCTGGCGACCCCGATTTGATCCTCCATGATTTGAGCGGTGAAAATAGGCACGTACTGCTTAATAATGTCCTAATAAGTCGCCATGAAATTTTAATCCTAAGAACTGTTCCGTTTTTTTCGTAAGCGGATACATGCATGGCGTGCCTTTGGTCTACCATATCGTATTCTTGATCGATCTAGTTACAACGTTAGCCGAAAAAATAAGCTGAAATTTAGAAGTTGTCGAAGAAACGGAACTCTAATTTACCCGAACTTTCGCAAAATACAAATATTGGCGTGGAATGATCATTATGAATGCGATATTACTTATTTATCCCACTGCAAGAACGCTGTCAAATATAACGAATGAAAAAGTGAAAACCACGATTTAAACCAAGATTAAAATCAAAATATTTGTCATAATATGCTTTGACTGTTTTAAAAATTTCGGAGTTATAAGTTTACTTAGAGAAAGATTATATAAAGGCTAATAACATAAGTCAGTCTCAAATTCAATCGCAAAAAAACAACTTTACGCGAGAATGTCAGGCAAAAATTTTAAAAAAATCCTAACTCTCTAATCGTAAATACGTTTTGGTTTTAAAAATTAGGTCAATGTTTTACACGCCAGACTCAAATCGAACATGCCGTGCCCAAAATTGGTACCGAATTGAGTGCTATTTCACTGAAACTAATTCTCTTTTTCCCTTTGACAGTGTTGGAAAATTTCTGAAGCTTTGAATTGGATAAAAATCGCCATTCTTTGGAGTTCTCCGCAACCATGCTCACTCTAATGGGACATGTCGTTGTCGAAATATAGTCAAAACTAACTCATACAAACAATAAACTGAGAATAGGTTTGAATTTAGGGAATTTTCAGATGTGAAATTGCAAGCAATATCCTTATTTCTTCGCTCAGCCTGTCCCACGAGCCGTAACTTAACCCTTTCGTGTCCAACACTGCCAACTATTGGCTTTAGCGCACACTGCCACGCCTTGAAGCAATTCAGTTTGTCTGTAAGTGTATGTTTGCATGCGTGTTATTAACTCTGTTTATAATGACTTTATCAAACCGGGCAATAGCTCCTACATAGCTCAGTGGTATGCGAGTGCCGCTCGCAATCAATCAACCCGGATTCGATTCGTGGCGCGCCGGCTTGACACTATCAAACATTGCACGATGGAAACAAATTAATTTCGGTGTTAAAAGAATCCAAGGAACCAGTTCGAACATGAGAAAAATCAGAGCTGCGCATAAATGAACAGTTCGCTACGCTAAAAAGATCCCGGAGATAACGGCAGTGTTTGTTCAAGAAATCATTCAGCGTAGTTTTTGAATGTAGATGATGTGACTGTTACGCTTTTGCATTTTGACATTGAAAACAACAGACTTATTCTTGGAACAACAGATGAGATAAAACACTTCTGACTGAAGTTCGGAAATTACAATTTGTGCCGCATTCACAGAATAATCCCAAGGTTGGGCACCGGGAAAAGTTTTTTGCTACCACCCCCCCCCCCCCGAAAACAATTATTTCAGGATCGTGGAGCAGAAACTAGTTGGAAAACCGTTATACAACAAAATATTACGGCCGTGAGCATTATTTGCCCTCGTTTAAACAGATTTTACATTTCATGCGTATGATTTATATGGTAGAAATGGTACAACACTATCTTCCAAGCATCGACAGAAACCCGCCTGCATTTATACCATATTTACCA
The DNA here is from genome assembly GCA_030248225.1 of Trileptium ribeirensis. NCBI lineage: Eukaryota > Metazoa > Nematoda > Enoplea > Enoplida > Thoracostomopsidae > Trileptium > Trileptium ribeirensis. Next base: position 11,123 of record JASANE010000050.1, on the reverse strand, counting down.
CGACGAGTCATAAACCAAATAACTCGACAGTTGGATCGTAGACTTAAATTACACAGTCTATTGTATTAATGCGCTTCTAGCATCACTTGGACGGTGGGCAGTTTGACACCAACTTCACAAATAGTAAGTCTACACAATACTAAAAATTTTAGTCAGATTCGACAATTTTCATCGTTTTTAAACTTCCGTTTTTACGTGCTACTTTCCATTTATAAACATTTTTCAACAAACAACGCCTTTATTTCAGTAGCCGATGCTTAGCTACTGACATAAGACCTCAATAATCAACCAGAAACTTTATATTTGTCCAAGTACGGTGCATTGGCATTTAACAAGACTTCCATCGCAGGTTCTGTCTCCACCGGCGCCACCTTTGTATCAGTATTAATAGATGAAAACGTGAGAGATGCTTTGCAGTATATATATATAATATACCAGCAGCGTTTTATCATGTTTTCGCTAAAATATCAAGCAGGAAAATATGAGTTTGCGGTTGGCTATGAAGTTCTTTCACAATTATTCAAACCTAATAATTATACGTACTCCTCCTATAATCGATATAGCCACTTGTGGTTTTCACATAACCCTACCCTTCGAAAGATTCAAGCGCCGCTGCACTGTCCTTTTGTAAATTCTATGTGACAACATTGCAATTTTAGACCTTTTCAGTAATTAAGACATTAATAATCAACAACGGTATTCAATTTCGCATAAAACTGTGTTTGCTGCCATTTTTCGCCGAACAGTAAAGCTTTGAATTTTTTCCCGAAAAAAACCAACATTGGCTTACACACAAAATCAGATGTACTAACAGATCAGATTACAATATACAAAATCAGATATATACACACATTTACTGACAGACTATATACTACAATAAATTATTTTAACATACGACACTGTTAAATATAGTTATCATCTACGCAATAAGATTGACTTAAAATGCACTTTTCATAGCTAGACAATAAAAATTTAGGCAAGAGTGTTGATTAAACCTTTCCCGCATGTCACATGCGTGTGGAAGCGTACATTGCGACTCGATGCAATAATCTAGTTTGTCGTGCGTTGTTGTTCTTTCGCTTTGTGAGGTCCCTGCGCCAAAAATATTTAGGTTCAATCCGCTTCCGCGGCACAAGTTTGCTCATTTTATAAAATACACAATAAAATTCATGCGGGAAAGGGTTTAATAAAATTAAAGACTATTGCTCCACTGAAGGGAAGAGTATGGAGCTTCCCACCAGTCTTCCAGCGCTGGATGGCAAGGCCGTTTTTAGCTTTGCCTTATAATCATAGGTGTCGATAGGCCGCTAGAAACACTCAAGCCATAATTAACCTTCCCGAAGGCTCCGCACCCCTACGCCTTCCCTAAAGCGGCGCGGCGAAAAGTTTAAACAAAAATTGAATACCATTCCCTCCTCCACGAAGATAGCGTACTCCCCTAAGCCGACGAACGTTCGAGATTTGTGCCTATATTTATGGCACTAAACTTTCTACACAAAACTTTGTGGTGGTAGCGAGAACTTGACCCTTCCCGATTTGTTTGGGGGGATAAAAGTCGCAATCGCTTTTAAAAGGTAGTTAATTGAGCAGTTAGTTATTCGTTTTACTGAAACCGCTTTAAAACTTGAGGCAGTCTGACCTACTCCCTCCGTGTCCAGTCAATGAATTCTGACCCCGACCTCATAAATGAGGGATGTAGACATGAAGGCCGAAAACGGCCGTGTCATACATCACGGATAAAAAACGGAATGTTGAAAAAGGCCCAAGTAACCCTGAGGGCCGGCTGCCCCCCGACTTAGTCTTAGTGTATGTCTCCAAACGACCTTAACTTAGGCTAAGGCTTAGTATATCGAGAACGGCATGGCCTGAATGTTGTTTCGCCTCTCATGGTTACTTGGGCCCTGAAAAGTATCATGATAATACAAATCGTTTCCATCTCTGGAGTATATACGTAACGTGTTTTAGAAAACCTAATATCTTATAAACCATGAAACGGAAGCATTCCAAGTAAAATCAACTTCCAGGCGGATTTGTTCGTGATTTCGGCAACACAATAAATTCTTTGTTTAGCGGCAAATTTCGGGTTCGTTAATACATTTAGTATAGCTATGCTTAAAAATAGCATAAATATTGCTAAATTTTCAGCTTAAACATCTATAATTGATTCCGGATTTGTTACTCTTGTCTAAATCTATAATGACCTTGTGCCAATCCTTTACCGGATATCAAAATGTCAACCTCGCCTCCCCCATCTTAACTCAATAGACAACCAAAGAACAGCAGGTGTCAGTAATTACAATTAATCTCATTTAAATACGCGTTTTGCAACTTTCAATAAGCGAATCAGCATGAATGAACGCTCCGCGACTGACATGCAACCACCATTCTCAGATGAAGACATACCTAATTATAGCGGCTCCGCATAGATTCACCAACGGATTTTCTTCGTTTACTCCTGAGCGTGACAGTGGCATGTTACAATTTGTTTCAAAGCTTTTTTACGATAGTTTTACATAAACTGCTGGCACTCAAATGAAATTGTAATAGATTGAGTTATAAAATCGTAAATTACTAAAATGTACACAATTTATATAGCTGTATTAATATATAAACATTATTTGGCTAATCATAACATAGCACGTGACAGTGTGAACTCAAAATAAAACTTGCAAGACAAAAAACATGAACAAAAAAATTAAGGTTAATATTATAGATATATATGATACACTTCTGCGACGATCCCTACCATAGTTTATTAGTGGAGAATGACAACACTTGTGCAAAGAACTGCTCTACAGTCCAAATAGTCAAAAAACAAGACATGCTCTATATCGGCACCGCCTAATCCCAAACGTATTGGTATAGCAAGGGGTAGACTAAAGCTAAAAGAACGTTCACACGTTCAAATTTTTTGCTCAAAATTTTATCAGAATTTGAGCTCAAATTTTGGAAAACACCTTTTAACAGTTTATCGAGTTGAACATGTGAGAACACTATTCAAACTTTTGTAGCATATCAATTTCGCCCACAAGGGACAAGCAACATCTTAAAAAATTCTGAATTGAAAACCTGAACTCAAATTTTGAACCAAAGCAATTTAACTCATTTTCAATTACAAATTCCAAACGCATTTGAGCAAAAATTTGAGCGTGTGAATACCGTTAAGATCTAAACCTACCATCAGATATGAGGGCCCAAGTCAAGCCTACACATGTAACATGTTAGTGGTGGAAGCGCCCGATTTAGTTTTAGTACGAAGCTCATAATATATCGAGATATATAGAGAGACTGTAAGGCGAGTGATCCCATACACATCACAAATGTAACAATTGGGTTCACCCAGCAAGTAATTACAACCATTATTTATTGTTTCCATGGCGTCTTCGGGCGCTTACAATTTTAGACGCTATGCTACAACGAAAAGCCATCGAAAAATTTTGTCTATACCTACTGGGCTTTTATGTTTATTGTATGAGAAAAAAGAATTTTTTAAGAATCTTCCACACCATGAGCAAGCGATAAAATACTATTTTTCGTTACTAAATAAAATTATTTTCAGGCATAATATGTATCTCCCCGTTTAAGCCTGATGTAAAATTGTATCGTAATTATTTTCCCAACATCGCCAAAAATACGGAATACTAAAGAGAAAACATTATTTGGACGACAATTCATTTGTGCCATTCGAATATTGTTATATTTGGCTTAAAATTTAAGTCTGCACCTGTGGTTTCGAAGAACGGCGAATATTGACCTCATACCGGTTTCTGATAGGTGTAAAAACCATAACGACCTCATACCGGTCTCTGATAGGCGCAAAACGATAACGACCTCATACCGGTTTCTGATAGGTGTAAAAAGATATTGCATACTTATGTTAAATCGCCAGCAGCTTTTGACAATAAATTGACCGACTTGAGTTAACGGAACTATTTATGAGTGTTCGTGCAATAGTGGAGTTTAATAACATATCCGTTGCGATATATATAGTTACAACCAGAATTAAGTGATCAAAAACTGAACGAAGTTTCGTGCGATTTCGATCGTTTTCGTTTAAACGAAAGTTGATTAATTTAACGAATTTAGTTGTTAAAATAAAAATAAATTTTTAATAAAAAAGTGTTATTTTTGCGTTTAACGAATTTCGATTAAACAAAGATCGATGGATTGAGCTATCGTTCGATTTTATATGCACTGAATTCTGACTGTACCTGTATGTATTATTCATGCTTTGTACGGGGGCTATCCAATTACTATCAGCTAAACAAAAGCGTTGGGCAATGGTTTTGAGATGTTTCATGAAAACCTAAAAAGGAAATAGTTTGAAAATTAAAAAAAAATTAAATACGAAAGCAACGAACATAAAAATAGAACAAACAAAAAGAATGTAAAACAATGAAATCACATCTGATTTAATAAACTTATTGAATGTTATATGTACAACTATGCCTAAAATTATAACACTACGGTTTGGTATTATTATAATATCACAAATTATTATAACCCGACGATTTATGAGAGACTGGATGTTTTGTACATCCTTATGTCAGCACCATAACGAAACGAAACTAAACGAGCGTTATATCAATGACACCTCCCGATCCGAGAAGAATGTAAAATTCCAAAAAATTAATTCATCCTTCTATACCGTTGAGAACTGATCTGTCGCGTAACGAACCAGATCAGATCTGTTACAGTTTTTATCAATTTCAGCGACACACCGCTTAGTTAATCTAGCCCACTTACATAGTATCCGTGGTAAAATTGGGACTATAATTTCTTTATCATTATCATTCAAATTGAATCTGTGAAATGCCTCAGATGGCATCAGACGCTAGACACAATTGCTTTTGACATCAGGTCTTGTCGGTAGGCAACTAAGCCACAATCACAACGAGTAAAGAGCTGTCATAAATATATTGCAGGTCACTGTAGTACAGAAACCCAACGAAAGTACGTTTTGTAGCAGTAATTATCCAGTAGCACTGTTGTATTTCTGAATTCAACAAAATACCCATACTTTTTAGCAGCGGCGGTTTAATGTTATTACTCAATCACAATATTTGAATAATATACATAGCAATGTAGCTGGATCAAATTATTGCTCCAATATTTGGTGCCCAAGAAGCCATTTAAGTTTCATTGTAAGCGTTTAATAATTACAAAATTAGAGTTGTTTTGGCTGCAAAATTATATTTTCCGGTAACGGCATAATAAGAAAATAAATACGCATACATTTACAATCAGAATTAAGTGCTCAAAAATGGTACGAAGTTTCGTTCGGTTTCGAGCGTTTCCGTTCAAACGAAAATCAATTTACTGAACGAAGTTCGATTGCGTCAAAATACAAAAAAAAATAATTTTTATAAAAATAATTTTCCAAAACACATTTCCGAACAGTGGCGTGTTACTTTATTCTAATTAAATTGGATTAAATATCGCATAACTCATTCAGGCTCACGAACAACAATCGATACGCGCTGCGCTGCCTAGTTTTATGTTTGTTCGCCAATAAAATTATAGACCAGATGCTATACTGTTCCCGAATGACATGTTTCACATTAAAACTTTATAAAAATATGTTCAACAACAACTTAACAGTTTCATTAAAATGTTCGGTAACAGTATTCATGCACTTTGAAGCTCGTGACGCAAACATTTTTAAACCGTTTAAAAAGGGACACTGTGATCGCCAAAAATACTTCGATTACCGAATTTTTGGGAATGATAAAAGAGGATTATTGCTGGGCGCATGCAAAGTTTAGCCTCGCATAAAAATGTTACTTCGCGTTTAATTTAACGAATTTCACATGATGTGTTGCAAAATATTTTAACAAATAATGTTAGTTTGTGTTTAATTTAAGGAATTTCGTTTCAACGAAGATCGATCGATTGCGTTGTCGTTCGGTTTTACGTGCACTTAATTATGAATGTAATTCCATTACAGGTTTTTCCATATGTGTCGACCCGAAAATATTTTATCAACAAATTTCCACTGTCAGCACTATTTTCAACCAAAACTTATAGCGCTCTGAGCTTTCATAGTGAAAGGGTCGGGTTTTGGGAAGGAGGTCTTTGAGGATAGACAAGAAAGAGTCGTCCGCGCTCTCCGCTAAATTCTGGAAGCCTGAGCTTTTCACCCACATCCAAGCCCCAACATATAAGGCAAACCTGTGGTCATCATTTAAGCATCTCAGAATCATTACAAACAATAATCTGAAAGATATTTTTTGAAAAAAATAAATTCCTACAACAATAATTTTCTACACAAAGAAAACTTTGAATTGAAAAAACAAATAGTTTCCTAAAAAGTGTCTCGTTCGTCCATTCATTCATTCGAGTTCGACAATAACTTCGCCTTCATCGACGGTATCACCCGTCTTGTAGTGAATCTTTTTGACTTTGCCCGACTTTCCAGCTCCCAAACTGTTTTGCATTTTCATCGCCTCGATGACGCACACTTCTTGTCCTTCGCTCACCTGTTCAGTTAAACGAAAACATAACAGTAGAAACAAAATTATCGTTAGCGACATATTATTTTCGTATTATTAGTCAATCGTACAAAATTATTAGTTCAAAATTTTAGCCAAAAACATAAACTATATCATAAAGAAAATCTACGTCAGAGTTACACTTTGATCTTATTAACTTTGAGTATTTCATTAAATTACTAGTTGTTGACGCTTAATTCTTACGTCTAAGTGAAAATATCGTTACGGTAAATCTCGCGTATAATTTGACATTTTGTCAGTCAGGATCCTCGCTTTGTGTTAAGGAATTCACAATTGCTAGTCACCACAGAGCGATCCAGATACAATTCAAAAATATTTTTATCAAAGTTTCATAAAAATAGCAGGGTAATTCGTTAGCGAAAGCGTTTATCGGCAAACAATGAAACCGCTGAAATGATAAAAGTTTGCCCGCATTTTTGGTTACATGGCACGAACGTTTTTGGGTGTAGAAACAGCATTAACCACTTCACGTTGCAAAGCTTGAATGATGCGCGTAAGAAAGTGCTGGATGGAAAAGGTAGAGATACTGCCCTCAGTAAAACGTAAACTTCCTGATAAAACTACTTAAGAACAAAAATAAACTCAGCAGAAACTTATTGCACAAAATACATACTCGATTCTAAAATCGAAAAAAGGGAGCGCTAGATTTAAATCGGATCCTACTTCCGATTCTTTATGTTATAATGCCGTCTTGCGACCACGAATTTGGCTTTGACTGTTAACACGGAAAAATCCGGTCACTTTAGATGAGGACAGATCCGCTTATATTATGAGTATTTTGTGTCCAATTATTTACGGTTAAAAAATTGATTTAAAGTAGAATTAATTTAAAAGTTACTGTTTTGATGCTATAACTTAGTTTTCATTGTAGCTTCTCCCTACACCAGGGTTAGGCACCGGAAAAAAACCAACGGAAAAAATGGTTTTTTTCCATTTTTCCTACCCCCCGGTAAAAATGGAAAAAGTATTTTGGAGCCGAAAATAGTTGAGAAATCGTTATGCAACAAAATATTACGCCCGTGAGCATTATTTACACCCGTTTAAAAACCCTATACATTTCATGCGTATGATTTATATGATAGAAATAGTATAACTATACCTTCCATGCATGAACTAAAATCATAATCTAAGCATAAGCATAGCTTGATTCCTTCACCGCATCAGAAACTTTTGTCCGATGGCAAATTTAAATTAAATACACGCGGTACTGAATAGAGCCATTGGATTTGTTTGTATCGAGCACATGAAAGCAGTAAACTAGGCAGACACAGGCCAGCCACACATGCCCACAGGTGGATATGGGACGGGGTTTGGTTACTTATAAAGTCACCCCCTCCAAGAAAAACCAAACACCTAGGGATTACACTCCTTGGTGGTTATCCACCACCATCCCACCCACCGCACCGGTCTGCTTACCTGTAATAGATACCCGCGGACATGTATGGCATTATTACGACGACAGGTCATAAACTAAATAGATCGACAGTTGGATCGTAGACTTAAATTGCGTACTCTATTCTATTAATGTGCTTCCAGCATCACGTGGATGGTGGGCAGTTTGACACCAGTTACTAAGCTTACACAATACTAAAAATATGAAATACTATCACTATTAATTCGAACCAAATAATTATACGCACTCCTATCGATATAGTCAGGTGCGGTTTTCACATAACCCTGCACGTTGGAAAGATTCAAGTGCCGCTGCACTGTGTGGTTGCAAATTCTATGTGACAACATTGCAGTTTTAGACCTTTTTCAGTAATTAAGGCATTGGAAATCAACACCGAGATTTAATTTCGGATGAAACTGTGTTTCATACTATTTTTCTAATAGGCTAACAAGTAAAAAACTAACAGCAAATTTTAACTTTTTCCGGAAAAAACCAACCCTACCCCACACATCTTTAAAGTGTATCATGCATTAATTACATTGTGCGAACGTGATTACTATGACGCGGGCAATAACACAGAGCGTATGATTTATTCAAAAATATTCAGCGTTAATGAATTTAATACCTCATTAGACTATTCGACCAAAATAAGACAACAGAATACGGCGACACCGTTTTTACGAGCTAAAGTATATAAATTACTGCTGGGAGAAACATTTTGTTCTGTGCAACAATACCTCATTTGACTATTCAACCAATTGAGACAACAGATTAGATTCCGGTGGTACCGTCTCTGTGAACTGGACTGCTTTACAACTTAACTGCAATGAAGCATTGCGTTCTGTACAACAACACCTCACTTGACTATTCGACCAAATTAAGACAAAACATTACTAGATCCCAGCGACACCGTCTCCGTGAACTGGAGTATATTACAACTTAACTCCATGAAGCATTTCGTTCTGAACAACAATACCTCATTTGACTATTCGACTAAATTAAGACAAAACATTACTAGATCCCGGCGATACCGTCTCCGTGAACTGGACTGTATTACAACTTAACTGCAATGAAGCATTCCGTTCTGTACAACAATACCTCATTTGACTATTCGACTAAATTAAAGCAACACGTTACTAGATCACGGCGATACCATCTCTGTGCACTGGAGAATATTACAACTTAACAGCCATGAAACATTCCGTCCTGTGCAATTATTCTATCCTGAAACATGCAGACATTATCAGTCTAATCACTGTAATAACTGGCCCAACATCTTTTGGAAATTAAAGTTTGAATGGACGTTGAACCAGGAATGACAACACAAAAAACGTACCGCTTGTCCTTCTTCAACCGGCAACGTTTTGATTAGACCCGGCATCGGCGCCATAACCAAACCGGACACGTCGGGCTACAAATTATTTCAGATCTTATGTATATTTGGAAAGTCATACACATCACTTTAAGGTGTTTAGTGCTGGCGGTACCATTACTCGATATTTAATGAGCTATGTAGCTAACGTTTACTTCCGCGGATTGCTAATCACAAAAATTCTAGTATTTATGCAACACTCAAATATTCAGTATAGGAACTTCTGAAGTTTTCGTCCTAACCAGGTACAGCCACAGATAAAAGTGTGTGTGCACACGCGACCGGAAGCAGATGTGGACGTACGGGCGCCATTTCGACTGAACGCGGGCACACAAAATTGCGTCCGGCTTTTACGCATTTACTTTGTCCGTGACTATTTGTAAATCAGACGGTTGTATAACACACACGCACTCATGTAAGATTGGGTAACAATATTTTGAAAATCCAAGCATGAGAAAACTCGGAGCTAATCCTAATGTAACTATTAGCTGTTATGCTTCATTGTGACTCAGACTAAAACACATCGGTATCATTATTATTGTAAACAATATATTCAATAATTCAGAAAAAAAAGATTTTGATAAATCAGAATATAACACAAAAACAACAACCACTAACCTCCGGCTTTTACGCATTTACTTTGTCCGTAACTATTTGTAAATCAGACGGTTGTATAACACACACTCACTCATGTAAGATTGGGTAACAATATTTTGAAAATCCAAGCATGAGAAAACTCGGAGCTAATCCTAATGTAACTATTAGCTGTTATGCTTCATTGTGACTCAGACTAAAACACATCGGTATCATTATTATTGTAAACAATATATTCAATAATTCAGAAAAAAAGATTTTGATAAATCAGAATATAACACAAAAACAACAACCACTAACCTTTGGCTTTTCTGGCAAATGGCTGAGATGCTTTTCAACTTTGTCGGGCAAAATTGTGATATTGAACTGAAACAAAAATTTTTTATACATACAGCTAACTACGGCATTGCTATAGCTGTGTAGGATAACGACTGTGGACTTTCGCGGAGCTATTCCTTCGCGAAGTTAACACCGAGCGAGAACCAATCCCTGGCCTGTCCACAGTGGGGGGATGAGGACACCACTTTCCAAATCCCCTCATGTTTGTGAGATTTTCGGCCATATCCGTCCCCCCACTCGGCCGAAACCCCCATGTTCGACTAATTAAAAAAAATTTTTATGTCTGAAAATTTATGTTTTTTGTTTGCAAATTGTTTTTAAACATTAATTAGCACTATTTATAATGCTAAAATATAGTTTTTTAGCTTGAAAGTACGTTTACAGTAGTAAAAATGGATGAAAATATGGAAATATTGGTATTTTTAAACAAAATTCATCCCCCCACTTTTAATTTTCCCCCGAGAATGAACATGGGCCCCGAAGTTTCCCTCCCCCCGCTTTTCGGAGGGCTGTGGACAGGCCAGAATCCGGCAATGAAATCGCGGCAAAAACACAGCCAATCCATAAACCGTAGGCAGGATTAATTTTTTTCGCCTAATTATTAGAAGTTATAACTTCAGCGCTAAGCATTTTTTCTGGAAGTATAGGCACATGAAATTAAAAAAAAATGGAGCTATATTATTTTATCCATATACACTGTATTTGTTTGTGTCTCCATAATAACTCAATTTAGTTAAGAAAAGTTCTCTAAACTATAATGCATTTCTTGTCTCCATTTAGTCAAAAAAAGTTCCCTAAACTATAATGCATTTCTTGTCTCAATTTAATCAAGAAAAGTTCTCTAAACTATAATGCATTTCTTATCTCAATTTAGTCAAAAAATGCTCTAAACTATAATGCATTTCTTGTCTAA
>JASANE010000049.1:0-21781 GCA_030248225.1 Trileptium ribeirensis | reverse complement strand
CCGTTCAGTTACGTATCTCATCTTATCGAAATATGAGTCTTAAAGTGTTTTGGTGAGACCCCTATGGACCATACGTGACGTAATTTGCGGGAGGAGTGGTAATTGATTTTTCATACAAGTAAACGACACAAATAAAAATTTTAAGTTTTCGAATGAGCTATCACACGATGTAGTCTGTCAATCTGAAGCCGAGGTATGTGTAAGTCCATTTTAGGTGCGTATACATGGTTTGTTCCGTCAACTCAGTTCACGATAGTAAAGGCGATGAACTCGAACAAATCAAGATTTTCTTTTATCCAGGCGTACTTGATTTGCGGATCAGCAGACGCACGCAGGTGTTCGCTGTCGCTATTTTGCGATTTAGCATCAGATTTTGCTGACCGCGAGAAAAGTGAAACGCGATTATCAATCGAGTTTTTCTCGTATGCTATATATATAATACACAAATAGAAAGCGAACATTGCTGTCTGACTGAGAATGTCATTTGATGAACGTGAACAAACATGCGAAACGAACAAATGTGCGCAAACGCAAATTCCATTCATGCAAAATTCATTCATACATCGCAAAGCCCATGTTCGCGTTCAGTAAAATGCAGATACCAATGGCAAAAATGTGAGCGCAAATGAATTCATGAATTTGACATCAGAACAACCTTGGTGTACGCACTTAAAGTGCATTCACGCATGTGTGTCCCACATAAAGTAAACCACAAATAGACGCCACCGAATTTCACAGTCTTGGCCTATGAAAATCCATTGTTGTCACTCAGAATTCAATTAGATTTTGCTTAAAATCAGTAAAATCAAAAGGCTAATATGTTTTGAATAAATATTGTTCAGTGAACATCTTACCGTCTTCGTCATCCATATCTTCTGCTATTTCGTCGTGGCTGTTTAGGACAGAATTCACGCCTGTCGAGTTGGGGTTAATGCGTTTCGGCGCTTTGTCGTCTTAAAGAAAAGAGTAAACAGAGTTGGAAACTGCATATATAAATCAACTCCAAATCCCATTTAAAACATATATGTCATAACTAGCCAATCGTCGCAGGGAATTGATGCACAGCGAAACGCTCAGTATTCCGAAAAAACGAGTTCACTTAAATGTGGGTAGTCTATTATCACAAGGCACAGCTTGCTTGAGGCTAATATCCATAAAATTATCACGCCAAAATTTTTATATATATCTAATGCATCATTGATAAATAGACATTTTGTTTTTTAATTCAAAATCTATATTAATCGTGGACAGAGATGCCAGTAACAGACACAGATAGCAACTGTGAAAAAATATTGGAAGCAAGACAGTTAGATACTGGTTCCCCAAAACCACAGGACCGACGCAAAACCCAGGAAAAGTAGCGCCATAAAAAATCCGCACATTTCATGCTTCCGCCCTCAGAAATCAGGTTTTCAAAATTCGAGTGCAAATCGACTTCCTTATCTACGAATAGCACAACACTTGGCAGCTGGCTCTGCATGACAATCCCAACCACAACGAGATTGTTTCCACACTTATTGGGAAAAGCATCAGAGATATAATGTTATGCTTAGCAGCTGCAGTATATATTAACAACGACACTTTAAACATACCTGTATCCATTGGCTCAACTCTTTCTTCAGTATCTCCTGTTGTCATTATATTATATGACATCTAAATGCAAATGTCATGGTGTAAAACTACATTTGTGCATATTACACAACATATGGTGTTTCCTGGCAGATTATTCCGAGAGCTCCACCTACTTATATAATGTACAAATATCTACAAATTCTATACATATATATGTATCAAATTCAATTCCTTACCTCCAAACGACTAAAAATATTTAGAACTAAAGACAATGAAAGGGTAAACCGTGGGTTACTAAAACATTTTGGTTTATGTCTACTGAGGATGTCTTTACCGGGAGGGCCAAAAATTTGTCATGGTCGGCCCAAAATTTAGGGGGTTCGAGCATGCTCTTCACTAGAAGGGAGAACAAAAAAGGTAAAACCATCCAGCCCCCACCGCCCCTGAGTGTCGGACTGCCTAAGCCAATATTCACTTCCACCCCGTGGCAAATTTTGTGAAAATTGACGAAATTGGGATGATGAAAATTGATAGGAAATAGGCAACATCTTAGCATTGGGGGACACTGCAGTGGTGATAAACCATTTATATATACTTTCATGTATAAAGGTGCATTGTACTCATGTATGCATTTAAACTTCGGCCTTATGCGGTCTCACTTTCAATCACCAGAGATAATAGCTCATTTCATTGTTTTATTGAAACGGAGCGAATGATGTCGGTGATGGTCCATGGTTTAACCTATTCGTAATCAATCCTTTTAACATTTGAAGACCTCTAATCTTAGATAACGATGGCTAGAAGACATCGTTCACACTATGCCACAGCAATTTAATTTTGTTCCCATTAGCAACTATATATACTATTCACACTTGTACCAAATCTAACAAGCTAAGTGGTTCACGGGACAATCGCTTGAATGAATGAGCATTAACAAATGCCTATGGTGACAAAGTTGTTGGTAGATGCCCTTTTATTTGCCTCGCCAGCAGTGGAAGACAACCCGTCGATTACAAACTGGTACTCAATAATCGGTCCTCATATGAAAATATCGGGGAGGCACTCAACTACAGAAATGTTCTAAAAGCTGTATCAGACAGTTTGTGGCAGTTAAGATAAAAACCTCTCAACATCCTTTTAAGTTGTGTGCCATTCCATCATTTACTATGCTGCAGAACGTATAATTACCACATTTGAAGGAATTCCATTGGAACAAATTGCAAACAATATACACTGTGGCTTTGTGAACGATCATATCACTATTTGTGGCTGGCCAAAGAGAATCAAATAGAACAACATGCTGCACAACCAGAGTCCTCTCAGTTGCCCCTATGACTACGACTCATGACACCCCGGTAATCATTTAACAGCACAACAGCAAAATTTCAGAAAGGATGTCAGCGAATGCATACCCGATTTATTGCGAGGTACTTATCTGCAAACGCTATATATATAACTATTAACTCATATAACTGACTCCATCATTCGCTAATAAATTTGATGAGAATGAGAAAAGCTTGGCCTAGTCTACTGATATGCAAACATTATTTGCCACGCCCCAATTCTCAGTCACCACAACTGTGCTTTACCCTATTCCGATTGAATATAAGCTCGGCCAATTCGCCTCAAGCTCAAACCGTAAAGTGAAATACATTGTATTCCAAAAGAATTACACAACTTGGCGCATCTATACAATTAGTGTGAATAATTTCCTCAAATGTCATGCCAATATTTATTTGGACGTTGCCTACGCTAACTACGATGCTTTGCAAGTAATTTGCTGTTAACTAATGCGAAATTCCGAGCAATAACGTAAACTCTTAACTATTGATAATGCGACTATGACATTTCTCGCGGCACAGTTATCTGCAACCTCAATAAACAAGATTAAAGGATCTCAATTTCAACAAGATAAGCGAATTCATACCTACGACATCATGAAAAATAAAAAGTACAACTATATACCAATCATAATTTTACAACTAATATAAGCAGTTTTATTTCAAAACTAAATGTAGTCCATATGTTAACAACTTAAGACTAAAGACGTAGGTTCTATAAGTAGCAAGTCTGACATCCAACTGAACAACAGTACAAAAAATTTTCCACATTATACATGATAATATCAGCATGTTATCAAACAATACTTAGTTTTAAAACCTAAAATATTACAAGGATAGAAATTTAGAAACAAGGATGGTGATCGAGTAACAAGGTACAAATAGAAAAGTGCAATTTAGTCCAATTTTGGATAGGAGAACTCGATAATTCTACTACACAACCAAAGCATATTACAGCATCATATACTGAACTGCAGTTCAACAAACATACAAATTAAATGCACACATATAGTGCACCAACCCAAAGCGCACACACCTACACGTACAACATATAACGATACAACATACAGATACCACGTACAGCGCGCGGGCATAAAAAATATCAAACTGTTTCAATTTTTGATGCAAATAACTACTGTAGAGTGTGGCCAAAACAGCGCAGTCTGTAAAGCGTATACTCGTTAATTCAAAGGCATAAAATAAATTGTTCGAATCCTACGCGAGTCCAAATTTTTACCCCATTGTGTTTCACATGCTTTCGTCATTGTCAAATACAGGTGGTTTATTGTTGCTTTTAAGCCGTGCAAATATAGCTCAGTAGTTAAAGGGTCAGCTTGTGAATCCAAGTGCAGGATCACCTCACAAGAACTTTCGACCCCCGAATTTTCACATTCTTTGTGGTAAAACCTATACTGCTAGGCCTAAATTAAAGACTTGTTATATGATAAACATTTCAGAGCAAGTTCGCACAGTAAATGAGTGAACTATTGTGTTTTATTATTAGATATACAGTTGTATTTTCGAAAACTAGCTATGTTTTCACATTGCAAATTAATGAAAATTTCAAATAAGACATTATATCAAAAATCTATTAAAATAAATCGTCGTGATCTGTGCTGCCTCCTAGGACCGATCCACTGATTCCTAAAAGCCCTCAACTAAAACCTAGACCTTTACGACGCCGGAAAAAAACAAGAAATTCCTAGCAGTTGCAGGAGCCCTTCAATGAAAGTCTGGTTTCATCAGCAATGGTTGTCTTAACCTCCTCCCGCATGAATTAATGTACATTTCGTATATATTGAACGGACATTTGCTGTAGCGGCGGATTGAATCTGCATCATTTGGGTCCGGGCCCTGAACGTTAGATTCTACGCGCTATCTAGGAGCTGTTGTTTGGTTCTTAAGGAACCTCACAAACTGAGCTAATAACAAAGCACTTGCAAACGTACTCCGCGACAAACTCGTAAAATCTTTGTACGGTATCTTGCAATGTACGTTATTACAAATATGTAACTCAGTATGTTAAAGGTTAAACAAACGAAAATTCGAAAACTGCAGCCATTTCATTTAACCGCAAGTCCTCCGGAACGAACATGATCCTATAACAAGTCTTTAATTTAGGCCTAACAGTATAGGTTTGGCCACAAAGAATGTGAAAATTCGGGGGTCGAAAGTTCTTGTGAGGTGATCCGGCACTTGGATTCATAAGCTATGACAACAAAAAAGTTTTAATAGCATTTGATTAGTTTTATTTACAACACTTACTACAGTACAACAGTAACGGCACGACACGTAGAATTTTGTTGATATATCACGCCAACAAAGACCGCAGCATTTTTGCTTCTCATGATACTCAATGCGAAATTTTTATACCATGTCGGGAAGTTCCGTTGTTAGCCACTTAACGTCAGGAGCTATTTTGTGCAGTTACTCGACAGACTTGGTCTGCCACACTTACCTGCGGATAGACGACGATAGGCGTCCAACGGTGCAAGCATAATTATTTGTGGGGCCGCTCCGGGTGTTACACCCGACTGAAACGCTCCTACGCAGAGGCATGCACAGGGACAATGTGATTTAAGTGAGGCTGTGGCTTGAGAACCTTCTCGTTGCACGTTCATATTTGTAATTGCAAAAATAAGAATCAGATGGCCGGAATCCTACACGTGCCGAACATCGGATAACCAGCATCCCGACGTGCCACACATTTCGAAAACTGACGAACTGGCATTTGCAATACTGTTGGAATTCTCTACCTCCTGCCGAACTCTAAGGTCGAGACTTTCTCAACTGGGTTACGATCGAAGCCATCTCCAACAATCCCACCATTAAACTTGAATTGCCAAACGAGGGTGATCAAAGTAATGGTTTTTTCCTCAATTAGAATTGTAAAAAGAAGTTTACTTTTGGTTTGCGACACCACGGCATTGCCTAATTTGGCTAACCCAAGAAAACAAATCGGGTTCAACTAAGGTGGCTTTCGCTAGCCATTAACCAGCGATGTGACTTGAGCTCCGCTAAAACAATACAAGCGTTCCTAAACGCCTTTGTTTTACCGTGGGTTTAGTACTAACCGTGGAGTCATTTGAGGATGACAGCCATCATGGCGGCCGGTGCCGCGTGAGATGTTAACTCTTTTTGTTTGTTGTACTCCCCAACACAAAGCTCTCAATAAATTTGCGCTCCCGCAATAGATCTCGAAAGAGATTTGCACACTTTTCACGATACGTGAACTCCCTCGGAAAACTGGAATTGTCTTAATAAGAATCCCAGGCAGATAAACTACACTCAATACGAATACTCCTGTCACGCTCATATTAAATCGTATAGTCATACCTACATAACTTTACTACTATAAATGTGACAACAGATAAACCATGTTACGACAAACAATGATGTAGCACAAGAACAAGTTTAGGCGGTGGTTTCCAAAATACTAATATAAGCAATAAAATAAAACGGAAAATAATACAACAAGACTGAATGATTATAATATATGTCTTCCAATTAACTACAGGGTGCCACTAAATGAAGAAAAGAAATTCCGTTTATCACAATACTGCATTAACTATTACTGGCTCATGGAGACCTCTTTAATTACGCGGAAATATTGCTTGTTTTGGTGCTCATGTCAAAAGAAACTGACGTACTGTAATGCAATCGAAGCTTCTCTGAGCAAAAAAGTCATAAACTGAAATAGCGCTGTTCAGCAGCAACGCACTGCCCAATAACTCGGTGTCCGCCACCAATATTTCGGTTTCCGCCATCTCAAATCCCTCCACATACTTGTATCTCAAATCCCTCCCTATACGTGTTATCCCACATAATTCTTCAGCTTTCTGTTAATATTTAATCCATGTGGCCAACCACAGCGTTTCGGATGCGAAACAGTAGTATCCGTCGCATTCAGAAAACTAGGATATATCGACGCCAATTTGCTACATGCCCTCGTCTGGGATTGGCGCCGTATATAGCTTTGAAGCTTCGCCGGCCAAGTTTGAATTTAGGTTCTGACACTGAGGCCATGTAACGAGGAATTCTGCCACGTCCAACTATACTACGCCTGTAAACACGTTTCGTCAAAAGAATCGATGCAGCACTGATTCCGTGATTTCGCTTCCTTGTTTTCGGCGGTACCGCCATGCATTTCATTCCTCCCCATCGTAGACACTGCCTCCGCTTGTTCTGGCTGTGGTTACGCATATTCCAGTCATGTGCGTGTCTGTACTCTCCGTCCGGCGTGTGTTTGCTGCTATCTTGCCGACGCAGAATAAGCATATGGCCAATTTCCTATTGAAATACATTACAGCTCGTGATTAAACTAGATAAGGAGATAGCTGTCCTGAGTTTTTTGTTTGAAAATTACAATAGTTTAAATACACAAGCAAACGATACCTTTAAGACAACAAAACCTGTTGCCTTTACTGGCACAAATTTTAATGTACAAACCGGCGCAAATATAAGGGACTTTTTGTATACCAATGATGTATTTACGCGTTTGCGTCGTACTAGAAGTCTGAAATTATATACATTATACTTGTAAACGTCCACTTCGATAATGCAAGATTAAACTTAAGATACGCTGCCAACCATCCTCTTTTGACACGATGTACAAAACGTTGTTAGAGACCAAAACTCGCATTTCAATAGCTGTATTCGTTTTCGACATTTTTCTGTTTCATAACGCCACTAGCGAATACGATTCGCTCCCTGTACTTTAACACCAATGTGTTCGCGAACATTTTAAAATTATAATGTATAAAATATGAAACGGACTAATTTCTGTTCTTTAATGCAAAAATAAAATTTGTGTTCAGTGAAAAATTGAATGGCAACTGCTTTTGACAAAAAAAGGATGGTAAGGGGCGCAGCTTAACTTTAATCATTCATAAAGGATAGTCGGAATTTCAGGACGGAAGTGTACATCTTCTGGAAGATATACACTGATGTAGCGAAGATCTCCAGTAGGACTATAACCGTGGGAGTGTAAAATCGGGAGAGTCCAAATGTCACCTAGCATCGGGCCTCCTCATATTTTATTGACCGAGCTGCTATACCGCAGATAACGTTATTCATATATGTATTTCCTCAGGGCATAATAGAGCTCTCATAATCACCTATTTTCCCGTCCATTTACAGACATTTCAAACTTTACGACGGCCGTTAGCGGGGAAGGGGGGGAGGGTGCGGAGAGCCAGGGTGTCGGGTGCTGCCATCATGCGTAGATCAAGGACTGACTATTTTAGACTAATTATATAGAACAGACTATAGTGTTCTGATGGACTGATTTATGCGGTTAATGTCTGATTTATATTATAATAGTAGAAAGTTAAATTTTAACAGTTGCTGAGGCAATAAAATTCAAATATTGGCAGCGCTACATCCGTGTAAACTTCATATGTTGGGCAAGGGAAAGTCATGACAGAGGCCAAGGTAAGCAATTAAATTTTTGGGTTGTTATTAGCTACTGTCATGGAAGACTCGATGGAACAAATTTCATAGTTACCGCAGACTGTCATGCAAAACCTCACACTCGCGCAAGACTCCTCTAGTAGTCCGGGGTGACTAGAAAGTTTATATGCGGAAACGATGTTTACGTTATGAAACTTTCGGATAACAGAGAGTCATTTTGCAGGCAATTTAACTTGAACGCCTCATTAGTATTACACTCATTGTCTCTTTGTTGTCTGTCATAGCTTTGTCCATGCGCAGCGATTTTCAAAGTTGCTTTCGTAGCGCCGATGTCAACGGCAATGCGTGATATTTTATTCATGCATGAGCTCCGAACCTTCATGGTAAGGCCTTATTGGGGATTTATGTTACTGTGCAATCCTTCTTGAAAAGGCTCTGCCAGTAGTAGAAAAAATACGGGTTCTGCATCCCCCACCCCCACCCCCACAATTCTGGGGGTGGGGGTGGGGGTGGTGGAGGCGGCAGCGGTGGTGGGGGTGGCTGTGGCGGTGACGGTGGTGGTGGAACTACGCTACCTCATTTGAAGGGTAGGTGCTTCCACGTTGTGGTGGTAATATATAATACGTGCCCTCCCCCTTTTTATGCGGACTTGGGACCGCCATCTACTGCTGTATCGAAAAACAGTAGAGGTGGGTTACACGCCACACAGCAAACCATGCATTGAGCTCTTCAGCTCAAGTTTACCTATCATTTACTTCTACCTGAAACACCTGAAAATAATGAAAAATGATAAAATTAAAACATAAACTACCTTAATTTTCCCGCGGTCCAGGTGCCCTGAGTACGCTCTTGCACCACTTGCGTACCCAGGGCTGGTGCGGTCCATCATCCGCTGCGCGCACCGCTTCGCGCATTTCATATATGCGCTCTTTTTTTAAGTCGCTGCCCGCGAGCGACTTCGGCAGCTTGCAGAAGTCTGCCGAAAGCAGGTTTATTTTTAATATTATTATTACTAGTAATAATAGTTTCATTATTGTTCATTCTATAATATGTATATAAACTTAATATATAACTCTTTATATTATTGGAGGGGGGTGTCGTGCGTCATTCCCCACATGCGATGCCGCAATTTCACGTTTGACCGGTGTTCCATTAGCACAGACTTAAAAGATTTTGCTCTTATTTTGGTACTAAAATTTTGATATTCAAATATCTGACTTGAACATCGCCTCCTGGATTGGAGGGATAAGATAATAGACCTCGTTTTTTCTTTGTCCACGAGACTCGCTATCACTGGCAGCAATCGAGAAAATACAAAATAAACACATGGATTGGTTATAGGATGTAGTTAATATTAAAAATCATTTAATCATTATCAATACCCCGCCCACTTCCTCTATCATGTACTTATAAATAAACTACAAGCTCCTTAATCAAAAAAAGAATGAAGTTCATCAACATGGCAAGAAACTGTTGAAAAGCGTGCAACATTTAAATTTTAAACATTATAAATTCATTTTCTATAAATAAATTTATATTAAATTTGCTATGAGGCTAAAACTTTAGCAAAGGCCTAGCTTAAAAATTACTTTGCCCAGCAAACAATAAATGCTTAGGATGCCAATATGTGTTTCCACCTAATATGTACCTAATGCACTCAACCAAAGAAGCATAATAAATGACTTAGAACGCCAATATGAGTTTACCTATGCTTGCTAATTTATTTTCCATCTATATTATATATATACCTTTTATATAAACCACCAAATTTACACTTCTTACGATGTGATGAAATAAAATGGAAATAAATAACGCACACAAACAACAAGATAACATACGCAAAGTTAAATATTCTTATTATGTGTATACAGTGCGTACTATTCACAAGCATTCAAAGTTTAGATCTTCATCCACCATATTAAAAGGGTGCATAACGTAATATATTCAAACTTCAATCAATACTTAACTTTATCACAACCCAGGTACATATTTATGTAATTGAAGAAGTGGTGAAGTCATTAGTGGAGGAGCGCATTAAAATCTGACTGATCCTTTGAAGCATTACCGATATACGTAAATTCACAATGTAAAAAAAACCACGTAAGCAATGAAAACAACAACACTGGTATTTGATATTTAAACATTTTTGTTTTTTGTAAACGTGGTAAATTTAATATTTTGATCGGTAAAGACCCTAGAATAAAATTTTTTCTTTTCACCTCAAAAATGTCAATCAAGTTTAGTGAACATTTTTGCGCTCACCACCTGGGTGGCTCCGTCCCAAAGGGAAAAAGCTCCTTTTTCGATGATCCCACAGACCTGATTCTCGAAGCGGTTGAAAAAGGGGTTTTATTTTTTGAAGGGGAAAACGAGATGTATTACCACGAGTTCCCATACACCATCGGGGTTCGTGGTATCGATGGGCGACCAGGTAGAATAATTGGGGTAGTCCGATCCCCGCCTGACCTTGTCAAGACCGCAGTGATTTGAGTGTCTTGGAAAGAAGTCTGCAAACGTGACAGCAGACGATGCGGCGGCGACTGCTAGGTGAGCTTAGCTCAAGATCCCAACAGCCCTCTCAAGGGCTAAATTTACTTTCAAAGTCCAACTATTCCCGGACGGTTGTAACAAAAATTTTATTCAGTATGGTCATGGACCCTGGGTCTGGTTGAATATATAACAAGTACATACTTCATACAGTTATATATATATAATTTTATATTAATAGGTTACATAGCTAATAAGTAAAGCTATATAGAGTAATATCTCAAGGTCTGGCTGCCGGATCGTTCTGATTTTTGGATATGTACATGTATAGGTATAGTACTTTGTATATAATTAATTTTATATTAATAGGTTATATAGCCAATAAGTAAAGATATATAGAGTAATATCTCAAGATCCGGTTGCTGGATCGGTCTGATTTTTGGGTATAGTACATTGTACATAATTAATTTTATATTAGTAGGTTACATAGCTAATAAGTAAATCTATATAGAGTATTATCTCAAGATCTGGTTACCGGATCGCGTGGATTTTTGAGTATGTATGTGTATATGTATAGTACTAGTTGTTTACCAGTGGTATTATTATTAATTGTACACTAGCATAAATACTGTAGAAAAAGTGGTGGTGATGTCAGTAGTAAAAATGGTGGTTCTGAAAGTAGTAAAAAAATGATAGTTCACATTTCAGTAGAAGAAATAATAGTGGTTCTGAAAGTAGTATAAAAATGGTGGTGCGCGCGCCCTCCCTTTTTCCCGGTCGTCGGTCCCGGGCCTCATGCAACCGAAGGAGTAGTAGAGGTGGGTTACAACTTTTCATCAACTAGTATATTCAACAATGGTGGTTGTTGTCCACAAAGAAATAATACTTAGATTTGACTATATTATACAATTCTTCACTGTATGGTACACCACTTCTTCATACAAAACCACCACAGTCAAGAATACTAAAGTTATGTTCTGTATATTAATATCACAAAACCCATTGGTGAGACTGGCTATGTTTCTCGTAGTAGCATCCAAGGCACTGTGCGTCGCTCCTTCCCCTTGCGTGCGCTCGCCGGCTCGCCTTTTCCTTTCTCCTTTTTCCTCTCCATAAAAGCTGGTAGTAATCCCCCTTCGTGCTGCTTGTTCTGGCTTGCTTCTTCTCTTTTCTTTTCTCTCTCTTGCTGCCTCCTTTGTTAGCATAATTTTAATATTTTTGCATAGAGAGCATAAATAAACCACCAAACTGTTTGAAAGAAAAGTTGAAGAATGATTTTATTTCTAATTTAACTTCCTTTTATACTTTTGAGAGACAACCGACTTAACTGTACGACGGATAAACAAGACTGAATACTGATGTGTATGTTTATGTGTTTTAAGTTTATGTGTATTAACATACACAAAAAATTAAATTTAATGTATGTAACATTAAATTTAAATTTAATTTAATTTAATGTATGTTAACATAGTAAATATATGGAAAACTTTAAGCAATTTTTGGTAAAATCCAGTCTGTATAAAAAGCATTGGAAAAACTAGCTTATCGACCACCGCGAGGTTCTGCCAAAACCCATTAATCAATGTCATTTTGGTGAAAAATTAACCAATCAGCGACGAGCACTTGATTTTGGATCAGCCAATCAGCGACGAGTATTCAGCGGACTAAAAAATATAAATACCGACAGAAATCTTTAAAAGCAATTCAGTTTGATTTTGCTGCGACAGAGTTTGGTGATTTATTTTTAACGCTCCGCTAATGGCATTATTTAACTGCGAACTTTGTGGTAATGTATTTAGCCGCAAGGACCATTTGACACATCATGTAAGAAGTGTACATAATAGCAATAACATCAACTGTGATATTTGTGGACGGCAATTTACGCGCAAAGATGCAATGGTGCGACACCGCCGCTACCACCAACAGCCCTCTCAAGGGCTATTATCCCAACAGCCCTCTCAAGGGCTAAACACATTAAGGATAAGTACACAGGTGGGTGGGAGGCATATGGAGATGTCAGGATCCCACAAAAACACACATATTTCCCAACAACCCTCTGAACAACACGAGCCGCTTGACTTGTCTACTAAGCGGCCACGCCTGGAACGATAAATGGCGAAACAACCAATGGATCAACAACTACAACACCAACAGTCAATGGATCAACAACTACAATAACAACAGCCAATGGTTCAGCAGCAATACAAGCAATGGATGCAACGGCGATGCCGAGAAGCAGTGACAATAGATGAGACCGATACAATACGGCTCAAGAAATGGATCAAAGCGATGAAGGGACATTTACGAAGCTACAATTTAGTTCCGCTGATGGAATACAACGACTTGATGGCGTTGTGTTTGGATAGCAAAGAACTGATACTACAACTGCTGAACAAGAACAAATACCGCGGAACAAAGGTATGGATTAGTGTAGCTGTGCGAATGGTGAAGTTGGATGATAATATAATTGATGCACATATTAATATTAAGACCGGAACAATATTACCAGGGTCAAACTTTGATAATGAATTAGATGATATATTTAATGAACTGGCGTGCAAGTTGGATGATTTTGAGACCCGTGGATCTGGATGGATGTTGCAAAGGATACGACATGCTGATGTACATATTAGTACCTACCAACCACTCCGAGGCTCAAGCTACGTACAACTGCCACAATATATTAGTGATAAACGTGCTGTATTAAATATTGTAAATAATGATAACAAATGTTTTCTATGGAGCGTAGTTGCAGCACTGCACCCATTAAGACGTGACCTGCATCCTAACCATGTTAGTAATTATGAACAGTACATTAATGAACTGGATATGGCTGGTATTAATTATCCTGTGAAGCTTCAATATATACCTAAATTTGAGCAGTTGAATAATATTGCAGTGAATGTATATGATTTAGAAGATGAAAGCATTGCACCATTATTTATTTCAAAAACTGTGCATGAACAATATGTACATTTGTTATTGTATAAGGGACACTATTGCTTAATTAGAAATCTGGATAGACTATTACACGATCAACGATTACATCGACATAAAAAATATTTTTGCAATAAATGTTTGTTGCCTTGCTACAGCGAGGAACAATTGAAGCAACATATGCCTCTATGCCGCAATGGTCAAACGTTAAAGCTGGAAATGCCCAAAGACACTAAGCTGCGATTTATAAATTTACACAAAATGCAGCGTGCCCCTTATGTAATATATGCTGATTTTGAATGCCTGCTAGAGAAAATGCATGTATGCGAACCCAACCCTACTGAATCCTCAACAACAGCTTACCAACAACACACCCCATGTGGATACGGATTGGTGGAGGTATATGGTTGCTGTAATGATAAATTGGAAAATGGACAACCGGAGATGTACCGAGGTGAAAACGTGGTGAAGAAATTTTTGAAGCGAGTGGTGGAGAAATGTGAAGCATATCAGGAAACAGAGAAGAATGCCCGAATGGTGATGTCTGATACCGATAAACACGAACACAAGAACGCTAAACGTTGTTACTTGTGTGGATGTAAAATGACTCCAACCGATAAAGCGAAAGACCATTGTCATATTTGTGGAAGGTACCGTGGTGCTGCACACCTAAAATGTAACATTGGTTATAAATTAACTAGAGATGTTACAATAATTTTCCATAATTTAAAACGGTATGACGGACATTTAATAATGCAGCAAATGGGTGAGATATGTAATGATATGGGACTGGAATTGGAATGTACCGCCAAGGGGATGGAGGAATACTTATGCTTTGCCTTGAAACGAAGAAGCAAGAGGATGGTAGAGTGCAATAGATTTATAATGGACGAGGCCTCCGATGATGATGATGACGAGGTTGGATGGAAAATACGATTTATTGACACTATGCTGTTTTTACCGTCAGCTTTGGAGACACTTGTAGATAATTTGAAGCAGCACGGCAGCAACAGTTTTAACGCAATGCAACACATTTTACCCATAATATGAATTTACTTTTACGAAAAGGTGTTTACCCCTATGAATATATGGACTGTTTCAGTAAATTTGAAGAAACCGTATTACCACCAAAAGAAAAATTTTATTCAACTTTAACTGACAGTGAAATAAGTAATGAAGATTATCAGCATGCACACGAGGTATGGAATTTAATGAGCATTAATGACATGGGTGAATACCATGATTTATATTTATGTACGGATATATTATTATTATGTGATGTATTTGAAAATTTCCGTATGTTATGTTTAGATAAGTATATGCTTGACCCTGTACATTACATTACTTTACCAAGTTTTGCGTGGGATGCTTGTTTGAAACTTACGGGTGTTGAGTTAGAATTACTGGCTGATCTTGACATGTATACCTTCTTTGAGGAAGGTATACGTGGAGGCGTGTCAGTAATTTCACACCGATACGCAAAAGCTAATAACAAGTACCTCCCAGAAACTTATGATGCTACATTACAGTCACTGTACATAATGTATTTGGATGCAAATAATTTATATGGCTGGTCAATGTCACAAAAGCTGCCCTGCAGCAACGTTACATGGTTGACCCAAAACCAAATTGATGACATTGACTGGTCAATAGTTAATACTCAGGGTGATACTGGCTATGTACTTGAGGTTGATCTGGAGTATCCTGAGGAGTTACATGATAGTCATAATGACTATCCTTTAGCTCCTGAGAGACTTCAAGTCACTGATAGTATGTTGTCAGTATGATATAGTTGCTTTGAGCGAAGTGTCGATAATACTTGAGGCGAGCAGGAGTTCATTAACAGCAACATTTAACGTAAAGAAGAGTCAGACTTTAGCCTAAGAACTATTTAAAACTTGAAATTCGTTCTTTGGTATGCATTTTTAACTGTCTGTGCATTAGCATACAAAGTTAGGCTTATTTCTGTAGCGCTTTAATTATAACCGCGACTATGTGGCGAATAATACCAGTTGCATAACTAGCAA
Source organism: Trileptium ribeirensis (assembly GCA_030248225.1). Lineage (NCBI taxonomy): Eukaryota > Metazoa > Nematoda > Enoplea > Enoplida > Thoracostomopsidae > Trileptium > Trileptium ribeirensis. The sequence continues at coordinate 6,006 of JASANE010000049.1, read as the reverse complement.
ATTAGCAAACTCAACAAGTGTTGAAACATTTTTGTGTATGATCCAGATATTCTCAGTTTGGTAACATAAACAACCTAATGAAATCCCTACAAAAGAAGATTATGAAATCGGCAATATACTACAAAACTGGAGAGTGGATAATGTAATACCTGGATCCAGCGTTAAGTGTTAGTATTTTGGTCATAGTCGCATTAGTGCTTGCGCTTAGTCTTTGTGCTTATATGTATTCCTCCCATTCTACACAATCGTCGCACAATTTAGGTAACTTATAAATAAGATCCAGTCGTACCCAAAGTGGTTTAAAAACTAGAATCACCAAACGTTTTGGTTATGATTATTTATGTGCTTTATAGGTATTTGTCAGCTTTTTAGAGCTATATGTTTAATAGGACCATAATTATTTGCCTTTCTTCAAGCTTTAAGTTAAAATGAATTATATAACTAACATAATAGTTTCTGCATCATCTAGCCAGTAAAAATAATGTTTTGTCTTTAAATGTAAAAATTTAAGGAACTTTTCTATATTTTTATAATCACAATTTCAACATAAAACACTTGAATATGGGGTTCAAACAGAAATACGAAATGGAACGTTTGGTAGTGAAAGTTATTGAAGCAAGACCTTATATACCAATCAATATCTTTGCGGACGGTAATTACAACATCATTTATTATGGAGTTTTTGCATCCTATGAATTCATCCGGTCTAGAAAAGTAGACATGTTCACCAAAGTTTTATTACGTATCGGCGCAACTTAACACGGTGTCTATCGGATCGATACGTATCTAGAACACCTAATGATTTAGTAGAATGTGCTTGAGGCGGCGTTGTATGTCAGGGCCTCGCGCAACAGTATTGAGATTGTCTAGAAACCCAAATGAATTACAGTCTCTGCAATTGAAAAACGATTAGTCAGCCAAATTTCACACTGATTCTCAGAATGCAAATTTATGTAGTAACTATGCCAACTGTTAATAAGCTTCCATTTACGTAAGTTCGATCAGCAAATTGCGGCGGTGCCTTTCTTGTATTGACAGATGGGTTCATCTGCATTCGCCGCAATTTGCTGTTTTAGCGCGATGTGTATAATTTAATGGTTGAAAATGATATTAATTTAAATTTTGATTGTACTGATAAATAGGAATTTTTAATTGTAATTTTTAATTTTAATTTTTTTAATTTTAATGGTAATAAAGAGTTTGAATCTCCGTTTCAAATCGCTTTTTTTCTGTTTTAGCGGCACTACACTGACAGTTGAAGTTGATGCTGCCTAGGACTGATGCACTATATTCACACAATTATTTTAGTCTTTAATGTAAAGAAAAAATTTCTTTTAAATCATGCAATGAACAGTTATTTTCATAAGTATTAAGGGTCAGAATTTTTTTGCCACATTGTTTGAAAACATTCCTATTAACCGAATCTTTTTCTATATATAAAGGAAAATATTCCTAGATTAAAAAATTTCCCTGAAAAGTAAAGAAATTATTACTACCAAGAGTGCATTAGGGAAGAGCATGACACTTCCCTGCATTCACACATAAGCCGTTGTTTGATGACGCGGGCGTTTTCGGCCCGCCCCCCCCCCCGTTTTTTTGGTGGGGCTTCGAGATACACAGACCTTCCCCAGAGTCTGGGGGTTAGCACGGACCCCCTGCCCTGGTTTTCTGCGGTGGCGGTAGGTCGGACCCCCCCAATTTCTGGGGGGTCTGTTGAAGCAACAGCTGCTTATAAACCGACCCCCCCCAAAAAAGTGGAAGGGCCTGACATACTTCCTTAAAAAACTGGGGGTCCGAGCTATCCCTCAGTATCTGGAAGGGTCTGTGCATCTTGACCCCCCAAAAACTAATGAGTCAGGCCGAAGAGGCCACGTCATCAAACACGAGTTTATATGTGATTGCAGGGAAGTGTCATACTCTTTCCTAATGCACTCTTGTTGAAGTTGAAGAAATTATTACCAAGCTATGAACTTGAAAATTAAAGGAAAATGTTCCTGAAAAATATTACTACTAAAGTATTCCGTGCCGTACTAAATTTCCTTAATATGCAGTTAAATATTCGTATGAATATAGGAATATTTGCCTTTATCTATAGGAAAAAATTGGCCTTCAATGCATGGTTTTGAAAAAATAGTCCTTAATATTACCCAATATGATAACACTGATATTACGCAGATGATCAAAGTGTCATGAGGACACTTAGTATAACATGTCACTGAAAAGCAGCATGAAGGATTGAAAGAAATCGGAAACACTTAAATATCTTTCTTTCTTGAATGGATTTTAACAATTTTTTAGCAGTAAGTGTTTTGGATTATTACGAAAGTTATTTTATTTGTAAATTTGCAGTCTGCTAGGTCGACATTAAACGGTTAGATTGATCAAAGACAAGTTGAGGTTCATAGCAGATATACTACCAGAACAGAATTATTCGTTTTGAATGATCAAGATCCTACCACGATCATAAAGAATGATCAATGATAATTGTGCTGTGGAAACTACAAATGGCTTTGTTGCATCATTCCTCATACAGTTTATACTCAACTTGTTTTTGATCGAGCCATTGTAAATAAATCGTCGCTTCTCACCCGCATAGCGGATGAAAAGCTTCAATGCACAATAATCTGTTATACAGTACTTCAGTGAAACGAAAAAATACATTATTACAATCCACGTTTGTGCTAGGCTAGGCTTGGTGTAGCTTGTTTATTATTGAGCGGAGCTCGGCGAAGCCGAGCGAAGCGTTTTTATTTTCTGTCTGGGAATAAAAAGGTCGATGTCCGTCGGTTCGTTCGTTCGTTCGTTCGTTCGTTTTTTCGTTCGTTCGTTCGTTCGTTCGTTCGTTGGTTCGTTCGTTCGTTCGTTCGTTCGTTCGTTCGTTCGTTCGTTCGTTCGTTGGTTCGTTCGTTCGTTCGTTCGTTCGTTCGTTCGTTCGGTCCGACGGATCTCAAGAACCACTGAACCGATTTTAAAAAACTTTTTTGTTTGAAAGCCTATCATGTCAGAGTGTGCACCTGATATTTGTGATTAAATAACTATGAGTGGTTAATTAGTGATTAGCTAATAAGTTACGCTTATGCAGCTAAAATAGAGAATTTTGCAATATTTGTGTTATTTGTTGAAATAGAATCGTTTCGATCAAACCATTATAGGGTTTTTTGGGTCGAAGAATTCAAATATAATATAATGATAAAGCCTTATGCCCTAAGCAATGTAGTTACAAGAACATAAAATTGAGTACATTCGTAATGCCACAGCCTAAGCTCCGCTCACAAATGTAGTTCCACTACCGACTAGTTATAATTTATCGCTTGGTTCTACTGAAGCTGAAGCCTGATTGCGTTATAGTTGTTGTACTGCGATTGACGACCATCAATTCAGGGCTTTAATCCACGCCGATTACACGTCAATATTTTTTCCAAATCAAACGCACAATTCATCGCAGCATCTTGATTTTTCTTTGCCAGCGTTTTCTTCAACTGAGCATCTGGTGGCCGACAACCGCTAAGACAAATATCTTCTTTGATACCACGATCACGACAACACTGGGAATTATCGTTACCGTCGGTTGCACAGTCGAGATACGCTGGAACGTCGCTTAATTTACAGCCTTCTTCATCGTAAAGCACAGAAACAACCTGCAACAAACCGTTTCTAAAATAACTAAATTCATCTGAAACACAATAATTTGTGATGTTATTCTGTCCAGCTGGTCACATGTTTATTGATAATTACGTTCGCAATAATCAATAGCATAATTGAAAGTGTTAAACGATTTTTAAACATCTTAGCGCGTTATTTTAGTTAACAATTGAATAATTTTTGAGTAAACTTTTCATTTCTGTCAAATCTCAACCTAATTTATCTATCGTGCAGTACTTGATATACTCGACAGAACGACAGGAATCCCGTACGCACTGTATTATGAGCAAGCGATGTACTCAATCCACTGTATTATTTATGACCTGATGCTAAGCTAATTAACATTCTTTGAAAAGGGAATGAATAACAATAACCAGCACAGAACGACAAAAACAACTATACGCTGATGCAACTGTTGCTTCAATCCACACGAGAGGGCTGCCGATTTACGTCCGTAATTTGTATATCGTATATTGTCGCTGACGTGAAGAGAGTACTGACTTGCAAGTGCCGATAGGGCAGTAGAGGGTTATAACCAAGCCACATTGACCGTACCCCTAATGACTCGGTACGTACTGCCCCACATTAGGCTCAACAAGCCTCTTTGGTTTCCACGCTCCAAAAGCGCGCAAAAAATTTTAGCGGAAATTGGAAAAATGGGGAAATTATGACGAATTTGCAACAATGGTGGAATTTTGAGTTCCGAAAAATTTTAATAACTTTACCTCCCCTGACCGTTGATTCTCTAAACGGGCGGACCTTCCACACCATATATTGCCTGCCTGCTTTAGAGTCTCGCATGCATACCGATCAGCTACAGATTCGAGTCATTCGAGACCTCGCTATTGCTTTTAACTCAACTATTGCAAATAAGATCGAACAATGAACATGGAAAAGTGTGAATGCATAAAACCAAAATAAAATACATCACTTTGATACTAATAACATAATGAAGTATAACTACACAGGTAAAGAGAATCAAATTGTCTTAATTTTGGTTTGTAGTATATGGCAAGGAATTATATAAAATGAACCATTGTAATCAGTGCTTTGTGTTAAATGCAGTTCAGTTGATGTCAACATCGCAATCATAACCGTATGTTAGTTAAAATGTGAGCGATGAAAAAATATGTGTTTGAATATGTGTTTAAGAAAAATATGCTTTTGAAACTGACGCATTGTATTATAATAAACAAACTAAATAAGACTTTTTAATATAAAAAAATTTAACTAACCTCGTTCAGAGTAACATTGTATCGACAAGCAGTGGACACACATTTTGAAGTGAAGCCTTTGGTTTTACAACATCGTTGCAGTCGTTCGTATGCTTCTTCGTCAGATACGCCTGTCTGCAATTATAAATACAGCGACACAAGTTAATAGTCCCATGGTTACGAGGAAAATTCGAAAAAAATTGTTGTGTTGCGCAGTCTAACAATATTCACGTTATTTACTTCACCATATTTCGTATTGTAGTGGATTTTCTGACTACTCTTCCAACATCTATACACCGAGGGTTATGGACTAACCCAACCCACAATTCTTCAGTCGGCCACCAACTAACAGGATATTAACAGACAACTATATTTGGACAACAAAATGAATACTGGTGACTGAAATTCTTGGTTTTATGTTGTTATAAGTTAATGTTGCTTAGCTCATACCACATCTTCCAAGGAATCTTGATGTGCTTACCTTGGACAGTGCTTGGCAAAACTGCGACACCGTAATGTAACAAAAACGATGTGGAAATGTCTCGGTATCACAATCATCTACAAATTATTATCGTGGATTATCTTTGGTTATACTTTGAAATATTGCAAGTAGCACACGCTAAAATTAATTATTTTTTGGGTTATACTGCGTTTTCTACCATGAAACAATGACAATAAGATTCATATTGTTAGCTCATCGTTCGCACATGATTGTCATAACAATAACTAAGTTTCTTAACATGTATATACTTCTACGCAATCATCGAATGATAACTCACAAATTTCGAACAAGTATTGAAAAAGTTATATCAGCATAAGAAATTTATATATCAATCTAACATTTTTGAGGGCTGTATATGTTTAAATCTTGTTTCAAATATACGATTTTTTCAACGAGTGTTTTGTCGTAAAAGACCAAAACATTTTGCTTACAAGTTTCCGTTGTACGGATTTGATTTTTGTGAAATTTCATACTATTGAGAACATTTAATTTAAAATAATTTTTTTCATTTATTTCTAAAATATTTTAGATTTTTTACTTACAAGCACGATATAATAAATATTGAGCAATGAACTTACGAAGACGACATCATGTAGAAAGCTTTACACAGCAATACGAATCTTACCAAGAGGTTACATAAAACAGGCA